>JAECXR010000056.1:13000000-13262077 GCA_018153035.1 Drosophila pseudoananassae pseudoananassae | reverse complement strand
ATCATCAAACCCAGAAGCGACTTTCCTTATTCAAAACATTGCTTAAATATCGTTTTTCAATTTTTCGAATTTTTTCCAAGGGGTACCCCCATGAAATTGTGGGTTTTCCTAATTTCCCCACTTTTGCTCCATCCGATGGCCATAGCTCTGCCAATTCGTATCCGATCAGGAAATAAAGTACCATTTCGTAATCAGCAAACCCAGAAGCGACTTTCCTTATTCAAAACATTGCTTAAATATCGTTTTTTAATTTTTCGAATTTTTTCCAAGGGGTACCCCCATGAAATTGTGGGTTTTCCTAATTTCCCCACTTTTGCTCCTTCCGATGGCCAAAGCCCTGCCAATTTGTATCCGATCAGGAAATAAAGTACCATTTCGTAATCAGCAAACCCAGAAGCGACTTTCCTTATTCAAAACATTGCTTAAATATCGTTTTTTAATTTTTCGAATTTTTTCCAAGGGGTACCCGTACCCCCATGAAATTGTGGGTTTTCCTAATTTCCCCCATTTTGCTCCTTCCGATGGCCAAAGCTCTGCCAATTTGCATCCGATCAGGAATTAAAGTACCATTCAGCAATCAGCAAACCCAAGAGCGACTTTCCTTATTGAAAACATTGCTAAATTAACGGAACACGAAAAATGCTAGTTAGGAACATAAAACTTACGAAAACACACAACTCTACAAAAGCAAATATGTACATACATTGTATATGTATATGGTAAACAAACCCACATCATCTTTAATAAAGATTTCATTAAACACTTAAATTTAAAATACTTTCACTAATATTTTACTTTTTTTAAATATTAAAGTAAAACTTAAGCAATCTTAGGGTAAAATGTGTTATTAAGAAACTCGCTACCGGCTATCGAATTTCCCAAAGCAGCCATTTCAGTAACAAAATTGAAACCTTTAACAGACACGATTATTATTCTATCGGAATTTCGAAACTTAAAAAAAATGGGTTCTTGCAAAAATATTGGGTATTGGGACCAGTGTGCAGTTGTGGGCCAACTCTCATTTTCCATAGCACCACGTGCATAGAATAGATAGTCTTGACACGCTCAATTTTTTTTATAATCTCTTTCATTGCTCTTATTTGCGTCACTTGCTTAAAAGCCTAAAACTACAAAAAAAAAATTCACTGTTTTCACTGAAAAAAAAGATCTCAGAAATTTTTTTGGAAAAAGTTTTTTCCATAGAAAATATCCTTAGGAAGCATAGTGACTATTTCGAATGGGCACTTCGATCTTTTGAAGTAACTGAATAAAAAAAGAACGTTCTTTCGCTCAGTGAATGCCCTGCTATTATTGTTTTTGCTGCTTACTCAAATGTTAAACATGTGTGCGATTTGGCTACTACTGTTGTAAATGATTAAACCCAGATTAAGAAATCACGTTGAAAAATCAATGCCACGTTTTGATAAAGTGCATCTCAATTTGGAATGTGTCATGTTAACATATCATTCATAGCCATCATAAAGTCATAATTGGGTATAGTAAACTAATTTCGTGATTAAACCTTTAAGCTGATTTAAACTTCAGCATTCTCTGATGGGACGAGCTAGAGTATGGACAGTTTCAGATTTGGCATCGTAGACTATATCGTGTTTCTGGGCATGATTATATTGTCCACGGTCACAGGCATATATAATGGATATATCAAGTTAGTATTTTTGACTTCTCTAAGCTAACAAGGTGCATTAAAAATTATCTTTTAGGAAAAGTAATAAAAGACCAGATGAACCTTTACTATCAATCAGTTCCGGAGAGAAACGAAAACATGATTTCGGATCGGAAAAGCTAAACGAGTACCTGATGGGATCGGGTAGTCTTAAGGTTTTTCCAGTATCCATGAGCCTTATAGCGAGGTAATGTTATCTTAAAAAACCGTTGTCTGTTATAACTCATTTTTTTTTTTAATTATAAACATAGTTCCATATCGGGTGTCTCAATTTTGGGTACACCGCCAGAGGTCTACAATTATGGTACCCAATACTGGATTATTGTTGTACCAATTTTACTACAGTATTTTATAATTTCTTATATTTATTTGCCAGTATTTTGGACTCTTCAAGTTGGCTCTTCGAATGAGGTTGTAACTATGATACAAGTTTTTAATATAAAATAATATAAATTTACCTAAATTTTAGTACTTGGAGCTGCGCTTTCACTCCACTATTCGGAGTGTAGTTTCGCTACTTTTTGTTCTTGGTGTGGTAAGATTTGGAGGATTTTCGAAAGTGGATTTTTAAAATTTTTTTATAAACTTAATTTAGCTGATGTACTTGCCCTTTTTGGTTTATTTACCTGCCCTATCGTTGAACCAAGGTAAGCCTATTTTTCAATGAAATCTTGGAAATATTACATTGTTGGATTTCTTCAGTATCTGGAATTAACATTTACGTTATAGAAGCAGTAATTGTGGTGGTTTGCGTTTTTTACACCATTGTGGTAAATTAATTTTTGTTTTTAAATATTGCGTATTATTCAATTCTGGTAATTTATTTTGTTAGGGAGGTCTAAAAGCTGTGGTTCATACGGATGCTTGGCAAACGGTGATCATGTTTGTTTCAGTTATAGTCATTGCTATTATGGGTACCATTTATGCCACTGGCTTGGATTCCCTTTTTGATGACTTGGATCACAGGGATCGTCTAGATTTTTTCAACGTAGATCCCTCACTTTACGTACGTCATACAGTTTGGGGTATTATTGTCGGGGCACTATTTAACTGGATATCTGTAAATTCCGTAACCCCAACTATGGTACATCGGTATATGTCGCTTCCGTCCCTTAATAAAGCCAGAGCTTCGTTGGCTATCTATTGTCTGGGTAGTGCTGGGTTTATCTTTGTCTGTAGCTACTTGGGAGTGCTTCTGTTCGACAAGTACAAGGACTGTGATCCTCTGAGTGCAGGTTTCATTACGGTAAGGAAAAAGATAATTACTGTATAACAAACCTTTAGTCAATTAAGTTTCTATGTGCAGAACGACGATCAAATGCTGTCCCTGTTTGTGGTCCAGAGTGTGGGTGACATTTACGGGCTGCCGGGTCTGTTTATAGCCGGAATCTTTGGGGCAGGCTTGAGCTCGCTCTCGGTCTATTACAACTCCACCTCCTTGGTGATTCTGGAGGACATCTTTAGAGGCTGCTTTAAAATGCGCCCAAGTGAAAGAATGTCCAATATTATTGTTAAATCGAGCATTATTGTCATTGGAGTTCTCTCTATGGCCCTGACATTGATTTTGGAACAACTAAGTGGCATTCTGAGTGCCTGCACTGCAATTGTGTCCATAACGGCTAGTGCTACATTTGGCATATTTACCCTTGGAATGCTAGTTCCTTGGGCCAACACCCTGGGCACAGCAATTGGGGCCCTCGCCGGGGTCCTTCTATCCGGATGGATAACCCTCGGATCTCAGCTTGCAGCGGCATCAGGACAGTTGAATTCCCAGAAACGTCCCATGTCCGTGGATGGATGTGATGGTAATGTGACCCTACTGGAAAGTAATTGGGTGAACGAGGAGGACGTGTTGCCACTTTACCGGATTTCCTACCACTGGCTTAATGTAATTGGATCTGTTACAGTGATAGTTGTGGGATCTTTGGTATCCCTTGTGAGGAAACCCACTAACATAAGGACTATTGATCTGGATCTATTATCACCGGTGATTCACAGGTAAACAACTTCAATAAACTTTATAGGATGAATATTAGATTTTCTTCACTACAGATTCTTACCAAAGAAGAAGACAAACCTTGATGGAGGGGAACAAATAGGAACCATTTGAACTGTACGATTACTTACTTATTACAATATTAAGAGGAAGGCTTTGAAAGACCTATCATCTGTTATTGAAAGAGTCTGTCCCAGTTATGATGATACTCTTAACAACATGAACCAGGAACTTACAAAGATTATACTAAATATAAACTCTCTAAAAAATATATACAGATGTATCTAAAATCAAAGCATAATTTTATTTCAAAATAAAATTCGCTGTCCACTTAAATAATTCAATTATCAAGAACAAGAAAGGAAAGCTAACTTCCGGTGGAGCCGAAGCTGAATATTTTTTAGATTTTTTGTTCATTTTTCGTGGGGATTTCACCTATAAAATCGTTATGAAAGTTGGTATGTCGTATTATTTTGCCAAATATAGAATCCATAAGAAATCCGATCTCTCTAATTGTAAAAATACCGAAATCCTAGGATTTCAGATCAATAAGTTATATATGGCAACTATAGGATAAAGTCTGTCGATCCCGGCCTTTCCTACTTATTACTGCGTGCAAAGGAAAGAAAGGTGTTTGCAAATTTTCAAGTCGATAGCTCTTAAACTGAGAGACTCTTAAACTAAACATCATGTTTTTATGGAGCTTGGAGCTTGACCTTGGGAGCTAAACATGATCATACATTTGTAAGGGAAGGTTGTCAAGGTTTTGGATGATGGACGTTTTTATTTTTTAACATATTTTAATAGCAGAAACCAGAAAAGATAGTAATATAATTAAAAATTTGTAGTATTAAACGTAAAGGTTTCCTCTGACATAAAGCAGATTACACAAATAAGTGAGAAAATTTTAAATATTCATTAAAAACTGTATAAAAGGAGAAAGTTGCGCATAAAAGAATGTTTACTATTTCTCTTGTAATTGAATTTTACATACTTTTCTTTAATCGGTCTAACGTATCAGTTTCGGTTGGCACATTTGAAAAATATTGCAATATTTTGAAAGCAAAGTCAATTTGTTTGACAGGCGATAAAGGGTCTATATTGAGGTTTTTGTATAAAAGAGACGGGTTCTCTTCAGTGGCTAACAAAGCCAGTCGGGAAATAGTTATTCTTTAAACTCAAACTCAAAAAATGTTTTTAAAAAGTATCTTCTTTTTGATTGCAGTCGGTCTGACCTCTGCAAATGAATTACCTCGGCCCGAAGGACGAATTGTTGGAGGTACACATGTGCCCATTGAAGACGTCCCTTGGCAAGTGGCTTTATTAATTAACAACAAACATGAGTGCGGCGGATCCATCTATAATGAATGGATTATTCTGACTGCCGCTCATTGTGTCTACAGGAAGAGCTCAAAATACGTTACTATCCGTGCTGGCTCTTCACTAAAAAATTTCGGTGGTCAGCACGTTAAAGTATCCAAAATTAGCATTCATAAAGAATATAACGATACAAGTTTGGAAAACGACATTGCTCTCCTTTTACTGGAAAATCCACTCGATACGAATAGTACAGTAATCAAGCCAATCGAACTTGCCCAAGAAACTCCGAATCCGGAAACTAATGTTCTGGTCACTGGATGGGGATCTATGTACGAGATACCTCTTAACTTTTCTCCGCAAATATTACTTGGAGTTAACCTTACCGTTGTGGACACTGCCAGTTGCCGACAGAAGTACAAGCGAGAACTCGATATATTTGTTCCTAAAACCGTAGTTTGTGCACACCAATGCGGCAAGTCCCCATGCCGAGGTGATTCTGGAGGTCCTTTGGTGACCTGGCCCAACCCCAAACTGGTTGGTATTATGTCTGGTATTGTGTCATGTCCCACGTATCCTGGATTTTTTACTGACGTTGCTGCATTCAGGGATTGGATTCTCAAAACCATTAAAAGTTTGTATTAAATTTGTAAATAAATGTAAAGTTTGATTCTTCCTTGCAAAAAAATGTCCTGCCGAGAGGCGAAGTGTGATTTTAAAGTTAATACATGGAGGGAGAACGTAAGCCCAAGTACAAAATATTATTGGTTAATCTGGTACAGTAATTAGTAATTAGTTAGATCTTATACACTTTTATTGAAATCATGGAGTACATACATACGTTAGCTTGTACTTAATGTAATCAACAAATAATTTCGTTACATTTATTCAAAATAATTAGATGATATAAGATAGTTGCAACTTCGTTTACTGGAATCACTGTGAACGTGGGATCTCCCCATCTCAAGTTCTCTGGAGCCGGTATGGAGAGTAACATGCCACGCAGCCAATTCTCCGGCATGACTCACTCATCCGTGTAGTGGTGAAGCCTCGCTGGTGCATAGAGAACATAAAGGTATTATTGAAATGATGGTAGAGTGCTTTAAATGCGACAACGTTATTTTGTAACTGATACTTTGGGGTTTGCAATTGTTCGCATTTTGGTTCGTAGGTTTTAGTGTTCCTTTCAATTACATCGACTTAGAAAAAGTAAAAAGATATGAAAAGCGTTCCCGAAAACGCTCTCCGCCTAGATGTTTTGTTTTATTTTGTGTGTGTGTGGTTTTTGTAGGTCGTATGTGAGCTTGGTGATCATTAAATGTCTATGTGGGGAAGCTGTTTCAGCTATGGATTACTCGGTGGCCGCCATGGCGCGAGCTTGGGCACGCACACGCTTCTCGTACTCCAATCGGTTCTGGCAGTAAATAGTGTAGGCTTCCGCCTGAGCGGGATCCTTGATGTTCGGCTCGTTGAGCAGGTCCTGAATGCCCAGTAGAATCTGTTTAATGGTAATGGCCGGACGCCAGTCCTTCTCCTCGTCGAGCAGTGACAGGCAGACGGTGCCAGATGGATAGACGTTCGGGTGGAACAAAGGCGGCTCGAATTTGCACTTCGGTGGCGAGGTGGGGTAGTCGTCCTTAAAGATCATGCGCAGCTTATACAAACCTCCCTCCCATGGTGTCGACTTCTTGCCGGGAATGGCGCACTCCCAGATCATCAGGTTGAGAGTGCCATCAGGATTCTTGGCCGGACGGGCCACAAATCCGAAGGGATGATCTTTCCGCCACGCCTTGCGCTCCTCGCCTAATCGTGTGATAGCAATTCCAGACATTTTTCAACGTTTTCCCACTTTACGCAAATTGTAGTTTGCTGTACACGCGCGTCTGTCGAGATAAATGTGTGTGTGGGTAAGAAATGCTTTTGGCCCGGTTTCCCCTTTTTTTTTGCGTACTAATTGCATTTGCATTTACCTTTTCAATTGCTTAACTTTGAAGTGGCAGTTACTTTAACAGTTTTAGATGATCGGCTTAGCTATTTCAACTTTTTTTGCAAATTCTAGCGCAATTTTTCGGTGGAACGCTTGTCCTTTGAAAAAGTGCTAAAATTGCTTTGCGGTGTGGGTCACACTACCGTCAGACTAACCGCATATGGTATGACCGTTTGTTGGTTTTAGTGTTGGTAAACAAAATGCTTGGATCGGTTAAAATATTTTTTTAATATTTTAGTTTTGATTAAAAGATGTAAAAAATTTTTAAAAAATTAGTTCCCATATCCAAAAAGTTTAATTTTTTATTAAATGTAGAAAACAATTAAATGGAAATTTTTAAAATATTCATATTTTTTATTCAAACTTTTTATTGTACCACAAAAATATTTTTCTGGAATTGAACAAATGGTTTCAGTTAGAGATCCTTTAGTAGATTTATTGGAGAACCTTTCATTGAGTCTCAAAAATTGGAATATATTTGTATTTAAACATCATTCTTAAATGTACGCCTCCCAAGCATGGGAGTTACATAAATTAATAGGTGTCTAAGCAATTAATTTTTTAAAAATCGTGTAAAAAGTTGACAAATTATTTTTCTACAGTTGTATCCTAATCGAATAACTAAATAAGGTTTTTGTTGTGCCTGGCCAAGGAACGTAAATAACTCAAAAAAGCGATTCGTCTTTTATAGCAGTGTATGACGTACGGATTGTACGAAGGATGTGGGACAGGAGGAGGAGTAGAAGTGATAACAAAAAGGATTCTTGGCTAGCTGGAGAAGACAGGATGGATGGAAAGAATGGAGATGTTGTTCGGTAAAGTCTCAACGCCTAGCCCTACTTGGCCTTCTTGGATTCCTTCTTTTTGCTGCTGGACGAAGAGGTTCCCTCTTCCTTTTCCTTCTTCTTCTCCTTTTCGGGTTTCTCCTCGGGATGATCTTCGTAGCTGGAAAAAAAAGAGAAAATTATTATTTATTTTATTAGTTAAAAATTAAATGAATTTTTTTAGGTAATTAATTATGTATATGAAATCTATAAAGCTCTGATAATGTTGATATGATAAGGTGCTCGTTTATAATATTATTTATCAACTAGTTTAAGCCGTTTTGATATTTCTCAAAATAGAATATTAGAGCTTTTTTAACACTTAAGGGAATTAATGAAAAACAGGTTCACATTCTTCAAAAAACCGGTAGAACGATTATTTTCTAAAAATTGCATATACTTACGCAAATAGCACCTTCAGCTCGCCGCGGATGAGAGCCACCAGCAGAGGAGTACCCATGCAGGCGGGCACCAGGTAGAGTAGCGCCGGTTGGGCATGCTTGAAGACGTGCATCACAAAGATGGTGGCCAGCAGACCCAGGAAATAGGCAGTCAGCGTGGAGTAGAAGTAGATCCTTGTCTTTCGCTTCTTGCTGTCATCGAAACGAAGGAGCAGGGCGATGAAGATGCCGGGGATGACGATGTCTCCCAATCCCAGCATGGCAAAGTTGGAGGCGTTCAGGCCATGCTCGATCAGATCCTGGGGAAAGACTAGCTTGATGGGCGCCTCGAAGCTCTTGGCCACGGTGACCATCACATTAGTTCCGAACACCCAGAAGATGTCGTAGAAGAACAGTCCGCTGAGCAGGATCACACCGGTAACAAAGTTGTTTAAATGGAGCATCTCCACGCCATTAATGGCAAAGGCCAAGCCGAACAGGTTGTTGGCAATCCAGTGCTTCTTCAGCAGGTACCAGACACCAATGACGGAAGAGATCACTAGGCAGACGATGTCGTGGGTGGAGAATCGATAGTTGATGATGTCCTCCTTGTGTTTGCCCTCGCCCTTGGTAAAGAGGATGTGGAAGGGTACCTTGGGCACGGCTGCCGGCATCAGGGAGTTCATCACCGGGCTGAGCAAGTGCGCCAGCGCAATCACGCCCAGAACGAAGAAGTAACCAGTGAGCAGGTAGTTGATGTGCACCTTCTGGAAGACCTTGAAGAACAGGTACAGACCGAACAGTGCCGCCGAGGCTATCAGCGGGAAGTACATGGCATCTTTTTTGGTCATCGTGTCGGCCTTTTCGCCCGTCGACTGCAAAGGAAAGTGAAAGGGAAAGTTACAGACGATATTCTGGCCAAGAACTGGAGAAATCTACAACCCCACCTTCTTCAGTTTGTGCAGCTTGACGGACCTTATGGAACCGAAGATAATCGGCAACATGGCCATCACCACAAGGCTGCCGTAGGCAACCGCCATGCCCTCCGGAGTGGATGGCTTCTTCTCCACCGGCGCCGACTCGTTCTTGGGCGCGCTAACATTCTCAAAGATGCCCTTGATGGTCTCCTTCACAGTTCCAATCACTTCCTCAGCCATGATCCTGTTCTAGTCCCGTTCCCCGTTAAAATGCAAAATCCGGCCTGTAGGGGTGAAATATGAAAATGCTGAGTGACACGCAGCAGCAACACGTCAACAATCTTTCGGCTCAGTGTGACGTCCCCGAAACGGTAATATTTTCGCACTATTAGTAAAAGGTCACACTAAGAGCAATATTTTTGAGGATAATTTTTGGGTTTATTTGGTTTTCTAAAATGAATGATATAAGTTTTATTATAAAAACGTATAACTATTGTTTAAAATAAAAAAATATTAAGGAGTTTCTGTAAAGACTTTTTTCGCGCCAAAAGTTAAGCGATCTGGCAACACTACGCTTTTTTAAATGTACATTTTTTAAATCTTAATTTTCAATATATGTTCTAACATATTATTAATGTAGTATAAACATTTTAAGCTTCTATACTATCCACATTTCTATTAGCCTTGTTCTTTCTAATCAAAACTAACTTTTTAACACAAAGTCATTTGAAATTCTAGATTAGCTAAAGTTTACATTTCTTATAAATTTTAAAATTTGACAAACATTTTTAGCTATCTGTAAAATATAATCGGAAAAATTGATCTTTCAAAGGATTAGTCGATCCAAAGAAAGTTAATTAATTGTATTATTTAAAGGTTTTTTCGATACTTTTTCTACACGATTAATAAAAATGATTTTTATGTAACTATCTTTAAAAATGAATAATTTCATTCCAATTGTATCCAGTGAATGGGGATGCTATCGCCATCTCCACTTGACACAACTGAGAAAATAGAGATATCCGAGCCGGAGCCATGTGTTAAAGTTGGACCGGCTTTCAGTTTCGTTCCAGACTCCGAGAGTCAAACACTGCACTGATTCTTCCAACCTGATATAAAAATATTTAAATGATGTCGAGAGTAGAGATAAACCCACATATTTCCGGTCATGAATTACTGAGGCTACTGCAAATATGTTTTTTGTTTGTTACCGCATCCGTTCCAGGCGCCAACTGTGAGTCTATTAAATTCCTTGATTGTGCAAGGCGATGATGATAACTTGAAAATATTCTATCTAGCTGATACGGATCCTAGCACTGGCAATGTCAAGGCTATAGATCGTCTTCATGCCGGACTCTTCCTCAACTACAACAAAAATATCCAGCCCCAATTCGAAGGAGTAACGACACCGGTGGGATTGGGTATAACCATTACCTATTTGGACGTCGAAGAGATGAGTGGGAAGCTTAACGTTCACTGTTGGCAAAATATAGTAAGATTCCATATAATAACAACTTAATGAAGTTAAAAAAACAAAAGTTGATTGATAAGCTTCATGGGAAAAGTATGTTTTTTTATTTCGTTTCTCTTAAAAAGATTACAGGGTTTTCCCCTTTGTAATTCCAAGTGAAACAAAGGAACTAATCCGATACTTCTAACACCAAAGCCATTCGAGACAATTTAAAAAGAAACTTATATTTTATAGCGCTGGAGGGACGAGATGCGAATGTGGACGCCATCTGAGTATGACAACATAACTGAGATCACTATGAAAGCTAGTGAAGTTTGGAAGCCGGACATCACGCTTATGGACGGAAATGATGGCGGACGCCTAGATGACGACCATGTTATTCTAACCCATGATGGGCATTTCCAGTGGGTACCACCAGCCATGTATGTGGCATACTGTAACCTTAATATGATCAATTGGCCCCACGATCAGCAAACCTGCAAGCTAAAGATCGGATCCTTTGGCCTGAAGGATATCAAGTCGGACGTTAATTTTACGGGAAAGGGCGACCTTTCTTCCGCCAAGGAGTTTGATAGTTCGGTTCCATCCACCGAATGGGAGATCGTAGACTCCAAGGTCAAGTTTGTTAGCCAGGCCTACTACGGTTATATGGAGTACACACTGACAATACAGCGCCAATCCTCCATTTACAAAGCCATCATCTATACCCCAGCCTCGTGTATAGTTATCCTGGCTTTGGCCGCTTTCTGGTTGCCTCCTCACATGGGCGGCGAGAAGATCTTGATCAATGGATTACTCATCATAGTGATAGCTGCCTTCCTGATGTACTTTGCCCAGTTGCTTCCAATTGTGGCCAACAAAACGCCTCTTGTGGGTGAGTTAGATGAAAGTTATATTGTTTAGAAGTTTTTTAATAATAATCCCCTCTTTTAAATCATTTTAGTCCTTTTCTACAGCACCACGTTGATGTTCCTCAGCATATCTACCATCATTGAAGTTGCTGTCCTTTATTTGGCCACAGCAAAGCACAAGAAACGTATACCTGATATCCTTAAGAAGCTCTTGCACGGAAAACTCGGCACCTGGCTGCTCCTTTCACAGTTCTGCGTCAGCCTGGAACCGAATCCTGATCACACCAAGGAAATGGACGAGCACCTGTACGAGAACGGCAAGGACATCGACGATGACGCCACTAATCCACTGGACATTAATCCCAATGAAGTGGCAGTATCTCGAATTATCCAGTTCGATTGGGTTCTATTGGCCACTGCCGTAGATCGAGTGTTCTTCCTGGTCTTCAGTGTGGCCTTTCTGACGTTGGCCATTGTTTGTGCTGTTTAGGATGTAACTAAAACCATAATGCTGATATATCTTGAATAAGATCTTAATTTGAAAAATTGTATACTAAAGTGGTTCTCCGTAAAGCTTATTCAAGATATAGAAGCATTCAATCACTTATACTTCCGTTTTTCAAATGATTACCTGTATTTTATTCTTTTGTGCGAACTTAGAATTATATAATGAAGATGAACCTTTTTGGAAATAAAGGATTCTCTACCGAATGCGTATGCTTACAACTAAAAGCGAAGGATAACAGGCGAAGTAACAAATTATTTCTCGTTCTCGAGTATATTGCTCTGCGATGCTCCAGGTTATCACAATTCCTCAATTAACCCAAAGTAGCTGGAATTATGCGAAATGTCCTTTTTACGGCCAAAAGGTCTGACCCTTGTCGGATGGGTGGACTCTGCGCTGGTCGCTCTCTCCCTGCGCAGTGGGTGGTCCACGCGCATCCTCCGTCCCCCACTCCCAGTGACCTCCTCCTCCTCCATTTCATCGAAATTCGGGAGTTTACAACCCCAACGACAAATTGGGGTTGCCCTGGGCTCAATGAAATGCATTTGTGGTGGGAGTGCCCTGGTCGTAGTTGCCCGTTGAGGATGTCCTGGTCGTATCTCCTGTTGTCCCAGCTTGGAATGGTGTAGAATATGTCGCAGCACCAGAGCCGGGTGCTCCGGATACGGCAGCGGAGGTTGAGGTGGAGACGGTGGCCAGCCCAGGCGACGGTAGTGAGGAGGCCGTGGAGGGTGAGGAGAATCCCAAGCTGGAGCTCGTCGAAGCCGGGGACGTGTGGTGCGGATGCAGGAAATGAGGCTGCCCCAGTTGGTGATGCGGATGCGAGTGCTGGTGGTGCTGCTGGTGCTGATGATGGTGGTGGTGGTGCAGTGGCGGCGGTGGGTGGCGGGCCAGCTGCATCCCTCCGCTGCCGTGGTGATTGTAGGAACCTAACATACTGCTGGCCGGATCTCCTCCCTGCGCCTGAGCCTGACAGGCAGCCATTAGACCGTGGAAGTCGAACTTGTAGGCATACCGCTTGCCGTGCACCTTGGTCATTATGTTTTTGTCGTAGTAGTACCTGAAAGGTGTACAAATAAATGTTTGCAGCTTTTATAGACTCTGATTCTTAAAAAAAGCCTAATACTTTTTTTTTTAAATAACTCGCTTTAACTAATTTTAAAAATCAAACATTTAAAATAGAAGAAACTCACCTGAGTGCCCGACTTAGCTTGTCGTAGTTCATGTTTGGCTTGGCCTTCCTCTCGCCCCATCGCCTGGCCACCTCGTCCGGGTCTGTGAGCCGGAACTCGCCCGATTGGCCCTCCCAACTGATGCAGGTGGCGTTGGACGAATCGGCGAGCAGCTCCAGCAGAAACTGCCATAGCTGTATCTGGCCCCCAGAGCCCTGGGCGACCAATCGGTGCGAGGCAGCGTTCAGCAGCTGATACGGATCTGGAATGAGAGAAGCAGTCCATTAGTCCGCAGATACAGATATACAGATACAAAACAAGAGATACACGGAGAGGCGGAAAGCTAGCCGGAGAGAGAATCGCGAATGAAACCCAACCCAGTCAGACGAGGTTTTCTGGTGGGAGACGGCAACGTGGCATGAGTGCCAAATGGAATTGAAAGCCATAAGCCAGGCGGGATTCACAGAAAATCAACCGCAAGCGGACATAAATCCTGGAGCGGTTGTCACACTTTAAGAAAACCTGGCAAACATGCCTTCATTTTGATGGCATTTTATGGACAAATGTGGTCAAGATGTTTATAATCATTTATAGATCAAGTATATTTTGAATATATTATTGAATATTCAAACATATTTATTTATTTTAAAGAGATAAAAAAAATATATTTTTCAAAAGATTCATATCACATATTACTTTAGTGAAAAGCTAAAAAATATTATTTGTATTTTAATGAAAATTACTTTATTAAAGTTTGAGCGCCTATCCAGGATTAAACTAGAAATATTTGTATCCTTTAACCTTTAGTATAAGTTATATGGTATGAAAATATAATAAAAATGTTAATCAAATTTAAACCTTTTGAATATTTTAGATTAAAAATAATTATTTTTCAATTTATACCAAGAAACTTTTATAGTAAAATACCCTTTCCCCTTTTTAAATCCCCTTTTTTACTTTGTTTTGAAAAAAAGAACTAAATAAACAGCTAATCATAAATTGTAAATAACAATTCTCAGAAAATTGCACCTCGGACAAGGAATCCTGTTCTGGTATGGTAATAGGCTTGGCTATCCGGCACTGGGACATTCCCACTATATGCTCCGTTCACCTACGAGGGAAAATCCCCTCAAAGTGCCGCGTCCAACGTCGCGAAAGTGCCTTGACGTGGATGAGTCATCCCAGTGCCCGGTGCCGGTGACCAGATCAAGCAGTGCCGCCGCCAAGAGCCAGAGTCCCCAGCCCGCAGCAGCACCATGTGTTCAACCATTCACATTTCTAGAAGCAGAAACACTGATCACCGGAAATGCCAGCAACCATTGAGAAAGCTCCTCGAGGCCGTCCATTCATTCATACATTCAAGTTTGTGTCTCAGCGGAAATTCCTATGAATTTTTGGCCAAAAAGGCGGCGCTCTTACCATTGAAGATCATTGAGGTGTGAGCGTGCTGGTGGTGCTGATGGTGGTGGTGGTAGTGATGGTGGTGCACGGCCGCCGCCGCCGCTGCGGCGTGGTGCGAATGTGGATGCTGGGGGACGGAAGGTGCCGGCTGCATCCGGAGACCGAAACGCCGGTTGAAATCCTCCGAAAGGCGCCACATAACGCCCACATCCACGCTGACACTCATGATGAATAGTCTTTTAATAATTCTCAGGTCTTTATATAAATTTTTATTCAGATATTTCACTTAGGAATTTCTTTTTTGGCAACGGTATTTGTAGCATTTTGTTCTACACTCTTGGGATACTTTCTAACAGCTCTAGCTTTTGTTTAAAATCTTCATTTAGGAATGTGAATATTTCTGTATTTGATCTATTTTAAAATATACTTCAGGTTGAATTTTAAGCTTATCATTTTCACTTTTACATAGTTTTATATTTGTATTTGTATATTAGTTTTCCATTCACGAGAGCGTGTGAACCGCTTCGGGCGATGGCCATTTGGCAACTGAACTTTCATCTGGAAGCGTTGGCCGGAATCCGCTCCTTATCACCGGACGGATGCCTGGCATCTTGGCGCTACGGCTGCGACTACGGCTCACCTGCGCAGCTGGTGGTAAATGCTGCTTCGGCATTTGCCGGAGAAGTCACAAAAGTCAGAGGGCACGTGCAGCCACTCAACCACCACCCACACCACCGCCCCCAAAGCGCAAAAAAACAAGTGACTACGATTTCTGAGATTTTCGACGGAAAAATACCTTTTATAAGAAATCATTTGTTTATTTTTAAAATGTCATATAATTTTTTGTTTATTTTAAAATTAGAAAACAAAAAAATGCGTGGGGAAAATATTTAAAAATTCCAAAAACCGGGAAAATCATATATTTATCGTCAGATTCGGATGATCATGGTTTTTCTTAGTTTCTACTTTTTTTTCAAGGGAAGACTTTAAAGATCAATGTCCTTGACTATCATATAATGTATGTATGTCCTTGACTATCATATAACCTTTTTACCTCCAAATACCCTGCAATCCAAGGGGGCGTGGACTCAGACAGTGGAGCACAAACAACAATTGTAATCTGCGTGACGGCGACGACGCGTAATCCTCTTTGGCATAAAAAACAAATCAATTAAATCGACGTCGCTCGCTTGCGGGGATCAGGGTAACCTTTGCCCACAGGCCCACCGCCAACATATGCCAGACCCAAATCAGGAGGCTTTCCTTAGCTTTTCAGCAACCGATGTGGCTCTTGCCACAGGAAGGATGCGACGAATGAATATTTTCCTGTGTTCCCCCACCACCCAAAATCCACGGGGGCAGGAGTGAGGATTCTGAAGCTGACCACCCGCAGAGCTGTTGTCACTGACAAGCCAACCAACCAACCATACACCAAACCACCCACCCAGCCGCATAGTCATCCTCTGCCTCGTTGAGTCCTTAAACTTGACTCGGCGACTTTTGTCGCTGGCGTGGGATTATTTTGATTTTATTATTAGATGCCACATCCTGCGAGAAATTATCATATTTACATCGTTTATTATTAAGTTCATCACTTGACGCGACCGCCCGCCAAGTCCTGCCGCGCCCCCATGTTCCCACTCCGCCCCGTAGTCATCATCAGCAGTTAATAACTGGAAAAGTGTTGCATACTTTGCTGCTGTCGCCCCTGAGATTTTCGGTAGCGATTTACGTTTATGGAGTTGGAAAGTTTGTCTTGGAGGAAAGGTAATTAAAAGGTTGTTCACTGGGAGATTGGAAGGGAGATCCCGGCGCACCTTTGGCCACTTTTCTTCGTTATCGGGGCATTAACCAAAAGGGGAGAATTAAGTGTGGGAGGAGTGTGGGAAAAACAATCAATGAAACACATAAGTAACGCGTCTATCGGCTAGTCAGCATCTTAATCAGTGGCCATTTGGCTTCTCGGAGAGGTCGAAAGGATTCAATTGATGTCCTGACCACAAAGGACTTGCACACACACACTCGCACTCTCCCAGAATCTGAGAGAATCGCCCCGTTGGGAATTGCACGTGAACCCAATTACCAAGCAGTTCAATCTCTGGCCACTGGACGCTTCAGATTTATGGCCAGCGAGATTAGCTTTTCTTTCGGGAAAAGTTATTTCTAAGACTAAACATGAGCCAAGTTTAAAAGAAGAAGTGTTTAGGGATATAGTCAAGGTAGAGGCTTGATTTTTTTCCATCATGTAATTCGTCATTAGATCCTTTATAATACTTATATCACTAAACACTCTGATAGATTCAAGGAATTCAATTACTTGAACTACTTATTACAGGGGTGTCACTTTCCTGGGAAAATGAAATACGTAAATGCGTAAGTTGAGTTCCAGGTATAACTAGAAAATTGCTGGTTTATCTTTATAATTTGTATAAATTGGCCAACTGCAAAGGCCCTACAAACAACGCAAGATAATATACACTTATCTTTTATTACTGCGAATATTGTTTATAGTTCAAACAATACGTATGCGAATGAATTGCATTTTAAATCGGAAGTGAAAGAAACAACTATAGGTCATTGTTCTATAATTTATAAGAAAAGCCCATAAGATCCACTCACTTGGCTCGTTGTCATTCAGCATGGGACTCGTCTCGCGTCCTGTGGCTTGATACAGACTCAGGGCAAAGTGCTTGGCCAGGAGCGTGCCACCTCGCCTGGATCCTGCACAGACCCAGAAATCGGCGCGACTCAGTTCGCACAGCTCTCGACCCTCCTTGGGAAACCTGGTGATGTCCGGCTCTGGATCAAGCTTGAACTTTCGCGTAGACCACTTCACCCAGCTGGCAATGTCCTCGGCGGTCCAGGCATGCGGATCGACCGGCACCTCCACAGGTGTGACGCTCCTGTAAGACTCGGTGGATTCCCTTCTGGTTGGTTCTGGAGGCGGGTGGGAAGATTGAGAAGCGGTGGGGGGACTGACCGGATCCAGGGACGCGGACTCTGTTTTATTAAGGGCGGGTACTGGACAACTTCTGCTCGAGGAGGAGGAGGAGCTACTGACATCGGAGGTGTCAGAGTCAGATGAAGAATCCGAGGATGAGTCACTAGATGATTCACTGGTAGAACTACTGCTACAGCGTCTTCTCCGCCTCCTTCGTCTCTGTCTGCTAGGTGAGGTTGCTCCTTCGACTTCGGGCGCATCCTCCTTTTTCTTCGCCTCCTTCGCTTCCAGTTGGACTTGGTTGCCGCATCCGATGCTCTTGTGCGGGACATCCTGGTGCATGGCATTAAGTGGCCTCTGTTGGCACCAAACACTTTGTATCGTCTGGAGCTGGATCTGGATGTGACTAAGGCTTTGTAGGCAATTCTGCAGAATGGCCATTAAACTTTAATTATTTTTTGGTCACTTTGCGATTCTTTATCAGCTTCCGATTTTTGAAAACTTTGTGTTATTTCCATGTAGATTCATTATAAAATTTTTGATTTTAAGAAATATAAAGCACACGATAAATCACAATTAGAAAACAATCTCAAAATTGTTCACTTTCTCTCGACCCTCACTTTAATCTATAACTTCTTCTTTAGAATTCACAAAGGTTTTTAATTTATATTTCTTGAAAACAGCTTTAAATATTTTATGAAATGAATTCTGCTTCCGTTGTTTCATAAAATTATTTTTAATTGGCTTATGAGTTTTTTATTCAACACTTTGTTTTTAATATTTAAACAGCATCTCAGCAGCAGATCTTTGGTATTTTATTATTTTTAGCATTTAAAATCATTTGAGTTTCCTTGGAAATGCACTTTATTGACATTAATATCGAAACGGATTTAGGATGTGAGGCCACAACAAACCCGGATGATTCACCAAGGTATTTCACCTGCTGGCCAAACAGCCAAATCGTGGATCCCTCTCCACGTGCCGCGAAACCGTGAGTTGTGGAAATCTCTGGCGGAAAGTTAGCGATAGGAAATTTTTAATAACCGTTATTGACCGATTACAGAGCCCGACCTGGCTAAGGAGGCCTGATCTCTGATCGGGATTGTGTATATAGAACTATAATATTTTTCGCGTCCGCACCGATTCAGCGTCGAACGCCAAGTGACGAATTAAACGATCACCCTCCCGGCCAACGGTGTGATAAAGCAATGACGAAGTCGCCGTCCGTGAGCTTTTTGCTCCCCAGTGCCTCGTGATCAATTGGCTAGCTGGGGAGAGAACCACGTAGAAGCAACCGGTTCCCCGGCCAAATTGGCTACCGGCCTGGCCAAAGTTTTCGCTCTGGAAAGCTCTCTGAATCTTTCTCCGCTTATCGCCGGCAAATAACAACCTTAAGCATGACGTCGTGGAACTGGGCTCACTGGGCCGGATGAGTCACTCGGGCACACATGGGGACGATCGCCGGTTTGGTCGGTGGCTGTCGGTGGAGTTCCCCAGGCTTTCGGTGGGCTGGGGTGGGTGGGGTAAGGTCGTTTTCGGCTGAGCGAAAATTCATTCATCGATTCCCAGGCCGCTCCGATGTTTGTTTTCAGCTTTTCGACGCGTCACTTTTCTCGGAAAACTGCAATGAGTCGTTGTCTGTTGGCGGCGGCAGGCCTAAATGCCTATAAGTGTTTGAATATCTCTTCAATATTTGGCAACAGGTCGTATTGCTATGATTACACTGAGAGAAATATCATTTTTCTTACTCTGTACAAAAATAAAGCAACTAACTATGGTTGGTATACTATTTCTAGATCATATATAACTTTATATTATGATAAGTAGTAGTTTATCATAAAGATAATACCATACAAAAATGTATAGATTTTTTAAAATATAAGCTTTTGTTTTCTGTGTCTGCGGATCAACCTCATTACCCCCTTACACATGTATCCAATTTAGAGCATATCAGCTTGCAATTACGCTACTTGTGTGTTTGAATTTTGTTCCGGTTTCCTGGAAACGCTTCTGAAATCATAGCTGAAGACGCTTTTGGCGTAAGTGATTCATGCTGATTCAATGGCCCCCAGTCCTCCGCCTCCCTCTGCAATACCCACTCGTGGTGGTGGTGGCGCCGAACAAAACCACAATCATCCAAATCCATATCGCTCGCTGTTTATAAATATTTGCTAATAAATATATGAATAGGGATGTAATTTTTGTTGTGACTTGAACGAGAGCGGGAGCTTTTACGAGGCACCTACGTAAGTTTCATTCATAAAATTTAGAATGACTTGTAGGTTAGATAGGTTAGTGGTGTTATTGTGAGAAGTCTGACGAAATAGGTACTATATATGAATTGCTCATTCCGATTACGGATGTCTGAACTTTGACTAGTGGGTGCTTTCCACGAGGAACTATCACCGTAGTCACGGCGTTATACCATTTTGCGTTATCATTCGGATTGAATAAGTGAGAGGTTTATAACAATTCCTAGTTAGAAGCTGGGGGTTCCTTTTATTGAAGATTTCATTTAGTCATTGTGATACCTTTTGTTTTGCACTTACATCATGTTACACTACATTTAAATATTTGTATGAACCCACATGGATTTCTGATTTTATTTTCCTTCTAAAAGAATGATTATTTTGCCCATGACTAGTTCGGGCGTTCTCTCGCTCTTAAGTCACCTAATGCAGCTCCTCGGTGATCTCCTCATCATCCGCCTCGTCATCGTCGTAGCTTGTCGTCATGCCCGAGGTGCTGGACATTCTGGTGGCTGTTGTGGCCCTTGTGGAGGCAGTAACCTGCCGGCCCGAGTTCCAGATCAGTTCAAAGTCCAGGTGACACTCCTTGGCGATTTTCTGGACCACAGCACGCTCCAAGAGCCCCGAGGCACTCCACGAGTTGTCCTTGACGGCCAGCTCCTTGAGGGCTCTGCCTGCTTCAGGATACTGCTTGGCGTAGACCAAGGCGCGCACCAGCATGGCCAGGATGTGGGCGTGTCGAATGGGCGGCAACTCAGGCTTAACTAAAAGATTGAAAGGAATTAAGAAAAATGAGATGAGATTCCATGAGATTTCCTACCCAACACACTGCGACAGACCCCGATGGCATGATGGTGGTCGCCGTCTCTGAGTGCCTGCTGGATCTCCAGGATGCTCTTCACATCCGCCACCGTTCGCTGCAGATTGTTGTAGGCGTGCTGTGCGTGGCTAAGCTTCTCCAGGCACTTGGAGGCCTCCTGCATGGCGGTCAGAGCCTTGCCATAGTCCTGGAACTCCTCGATCTCGATCTGGGCGCAAATGGCGTAGAAGTTGGCCAGCGAATCGAAGGCCTGGCCTTTCGTATAGAAGCTGACGATGTGCTTCAGGATCGTGGCATCCGATTGCCAGTCCAAGGCCTGCAAATAATTGGCAGCCATGATGTATACCTCCCTCTGACGGGACATGTTGGCAAAGAAGATGATCTTGTCCGTGTTGCCCGACTTCAGGAGACTCTTCATGGCTCGCATTTTGTCGCCCGCCTGGGTAAACTTCTTGGTGGCGCTGTGGTAGTCGCCCTGTTGTTGCAGCAGCTCCCCCAGCTGGGTGAGGATGCTGACACGCGTAGCCTCCTCGAACTCTCCCTTTTCCGGGGTGAGCATCTCGGAGAGCTCTTCAGTCACGGGTACACCTTTCTCCAAGCAGATGGTCATGGCTCTTTCCAGGTGCCGGGTTTTGGCCAGTAGCTGGACCGCCTTCTGAAACTGCTCGATGCTGCAGAAGAAGTCGGCGCAGCGGTTTATTAGCTCCGCATCCGACTCTGGGACTAGCTCGGAGGCAATGATTTCGAGAATCTCCGGCTGCTGGGACTCAAAGGCCATCTCCAGGGCCTTGTGAAGCATCCCGGCTCGGTGGTAGAGCTCCACGGCGTGCTTGAAGTTACCGCACTCCTCGAAATAGGCCGCAGCAATGGCCTTGTCTCTCTGCCGCGAGGAGCTGGCTACCGTCCAGAGCTCCTCCTGAAAGTCGTTCTCCTTGCAGATTCGAATGGCGTTGCTGAAGGTCTGGGCACGCGTAAAGAACATGATGGCCTCCTGGAATTTTCCCACATTCTCGTAATGACGGGCCAGGTGATAGCAGGCGGCTCTGTCACCCGACTGCCTGGCGATGGCATCCGCCTTGGAGATCTTTCCCAGGTAGCAGAGAATCTTCACTTGCGAGAACCAGTCCTCTGCTTTGTGGTAGACAGCGAGGGCAGCATCCATATCCCCCGAACTCTCGACGTACTGCCCCCACCACTTGAGCAGCTTGGGATCGGTCGTAGTCTGAATATATCGCTTCATGGCCGCCGGATTCTCCAACAACAGCTGTGTTATATTCTGGGAGGGATTCTGTGTCTTTTCGAAATACTCCAGAGCCCCCTTGATGTCGCCTCGTTCCCGCAGCTCCTGTGCCTTTTGATAGTACGTGTGCTTCAGATGAATCCGATCCTCGGACTCCGCCACCTGCAGTGCCTCATCCAAGTGACCAGTGGCCTGCAGGAGTTTGTTGAGCAGATCGTACCGCTTGCAGCGCCGATACAGATCCTTGGCCTCCTCAATCATGCCCAGTTCGATGGCCAACACAGCCACCTTGGCCTCGATTTCCAGATCATCGTCTTCCATGGCCTGGCGCAGGGCCCGAACCGATCGAGCCTGTTCCAGATGGCCCATGCACACCTTGGCCACGTCCAGTCGGTTTGTGTGCACACACATCTTGGCCAAATTAGTCCAAATCACCTTTGACTGAATCGAGCGAATACTCCGATAGGCCAGGTCCATGTTTCCTTCGGCCACATAGAGACTGAAGTTCAAGACCTGCTTTCTGGTCACGGCATCGCACTGCTGAAGATCCACGAAATCCTGAAGAGGTTGCTCCTCCACCGCATTGATTTTCAGGCGAATAACATTAGGTATGCACAGGTTGAGCAACTGAGATCCGGGGGTCATCTTTTGGGTCTCGAGGACATTTAGGCTTCCCCTCTCCGAGTAAAAGAGCAACAATATCTTCGATTGGACGTAGTGACTGGGCTGCTGCTGGGGGTTCTTCTGCGGCAGATTCTTCTGTATTATGGATCTCACCTCCATGGCCAGCAACCGGGGCTCCTCGGAGTCCCAGAAAATACGCACCGGCAGGCTGGAGGAGGAACTATCCTTCTTGGGACCAATGGCCGCCTCGTCCGGCAGAACGTAGTCAAGAAGATTGTTGCGCTCGAAATCCCAGCAATACAACACCGATATGGGCGTGAAGTTACTGCTGGCTATCACCATTCCCAGGTGACTGCCCTGGCTGTTGCACTTCACCGAAATGAACTCCCCGAAGTCGTCGAAGATATCGTGGCCCGACTTGCTGGGAAAAAGTAGTTTCGGGTCATGTCGCGAAACGTCATAGGCCTTTACGTAGCCATTCATGGTAAAGACCGAGAGGTAGCAGCCACTCAAATCCATTCCGATGATTTTTCCCTCGATGTCGCTGGCCTGGATGCGATGCAGCACCACTCCTCCCACGGAGTACACCATGATGTCGCTGTTGGCCAAACAGAAGATGTTCTGGTTGTACAAGCTCAAGGACAAACATTCCGCGGGAAAGGTTTGCAGGAGTTTCACGCTCAAGGAAGTAGCCGTGGTTGGGGTTGTGGCCGGAGGATCCTCCACTGCTTCCAGAATCTCATCAAACTCATCCAGGCTCTTCTCGACTTTCTGCAGACTATAGGAGGAAATGCTGCGTCCATTGCTCATCACCAGGCTCAGTTCGTTCAGAGCCAAGGCCGTGACAGCGAACTCTGACTGCACGGTGGTCTCCCTGCCACTGCAGTGCGTGAGTTGCACGGATTTCGCAGCACGCTGTACCGCCCAAAGCTCCCGGGTGTGGAAAGCCAGCAGTGGTTGCTCCTTTAGCATGAAAACGTTCGACAGACAGTTCACAAGCATGCATGGCTTGGCCAGCTCATTAAATCCCCACTCGCAGCTCCGGATAGCTCCTCTCACAGTGGACACATTGGTCAGCTGCCAAGCGTCCTCGGGAGCATTTACCATCCGGCTGCCGCTCCTCTTCCAGGTGTATAAATTTCCTTGGGATGTGCCCGCACACAGCGTTTGATTTGAGGAGCTGTAGGCCAGACAGGTGAAAATCTCCCCGCTCATGTTTCCGTACTTTGGAGTTTTTCGAGTCACACTGCTAGTTTCGGTGCTGTCCTGGCTGAAGAACTGGTT
Organism: Drosophila pseudoananassae pseudoananassae; assembly: GCA_018153035.1. Lineage (NCBI taxonomy): Eukaryota > Metazoa > Arthropoda > Insecta > Diptera > Drosophilidae > Drosophila > Drosophila pseudoananassae. Next base: position 13,238,414 of record JAECXR010000056.1, on the reverse strand, counting down.
CGAGGAGGAAATGGTGCCGTTGCTCAGACTGGTCTGCGAAGATCCTATCTGGGTGCCGCTGGGCAAGTCCATTTTGAGGAGATAGTTGTCGCTCCGCTCGATGTCCCAAATGCGAACAAACAGATCACCTGGATGGGAAGATATTGTCGTAGAAACTAACTATTAAAAATGACTTTCCAGACTCACCCGTGATGATGGCCAGACTGTTTCCCGACCAGGCAATGCCACCTTGCCGACCACCTCCTCGGCCGCTCATTTTAACTCGATCTAGTTCCGTTAGAATTCCCGTGGATTCCACCAGAAACAGGGTAACGGTCAGATCCTCCATCAGGCAGATGACGGCATCCCTAGAAGGTATTCACTATTAGAAGTCTGAAGACGTTGTAGCAATGATTATACTTTTTTGGATGCCAGAGCATCTGAACAATGGGTGGCTGGGAGCCGCACTTCATGACCTCGACACAGGCGCCCCCTTGGTTGATATAATATACCACTCCGCCTTGGGTGCAGGCAAAGAAACAGTGATTGTCCCTTAACCCGGAGGGAAACGTGCTCCGGGCTGCTGTGCGGGGCCTCCAGTTCGTAAGAGTATCCAAGGCATTCTCGTCTCCGGCCACCGCCGCCTTTGCCAGATTGGCCATCTCCTCACGTACTTCGCTCTCCACCGTTCGCCGAAAGCAGATCAGGAGCAGCACCTCCCGCAGATCGTGAGAGAACATTGTCAGGAATTGATACTGCCCATCGCAGCGCCACCCGGTAACCAGGCCCATGGCATCTGCTGTTACCATTCTTCCGCCCTGTTCACTGAACTGCAACAGGACAATGGCCGCCTTGTGGGGCGCATTTACGCTGGCGAACTCCCGATGTCCGGCAAACCACACATGGATGTCTCCATGCTCCCACCCGCTGGCCAGCAGTGCCTTCTCGGGATGCCAGCACAAGGCTGTAGCATGGGAGGTGGCGTGCACTGGGTAGGTTACATCACGTTGGGGTTCACCCTGTAGGATAAGGATAAGGTCAACACTTTGTTAGGATTTTTTACCACAGGAAGTGGGTCTCCTTCTGTAATTACGTACAGTATCTGCGAATATGGTAACAGAACCACCACGTTCCGGACTGAAAGAGGCCACCGCAAATAATGGCTCACTGGGATGCCAGCTACTAATAGTGCTAACTGCATCCGAATCCAAGAACTCGATTTTGGTATCAAAATACAATGTCATCCTGGAAAACTTCTACATGAATGCGGCCTAAAAGCCAAAACAAATTGAAAATTTGGTTCTTTGGCAACGGTTGCCATGCCGAACGGTGGCCATGTTTTAGACCCGCAATCCTGCTTTTATTTACCTTCCAATAAATTCAACAGGTTCATATGTAACTATGTAACAAATATAGTCATAAAATAATATTATTCAACTAGAAAATGTAAAGCTTTTTAATGAAATTGCCTCATGTAACGCTAAAATACATATTCAAAGCTGTCTTTAAATTTTAAACTTTTAACGCTTTGAATATCGTATGATTTCGATAACGATAAGTGTATGAGATATCGCTTAACAGGCAGACCGGGATTTTTTAGTGGATTTACGGTGGAACGATGGAAAGTCCCAATGTAGGGATCTGGCAGCACTGCAAATCAGATTGCTTGACAGAAAGAATAAAGAATACAAAAGTTTTATGTACGTATGCCTAATTTATGAATGAAACCTACAAGAAGCCAAAAAGCTTTTGACTCTGAATCCCTAGATCGGAGCGTCATCGATCCGTTCAGTGATCTGAAAGCCACTGTAATCTTGTAAAAACATAGACAATAAAATTGAATCAAGAATGTTAAAAATAAAGCCTTTGAATGTATCCTTTAATTTATTTTTGCATTATTAAATTGTAAATATAAATGGTCTCTTTTGAATTCAAATATTTAACAGCATCTCAATTGCAAAAATCACTCTGTGCCGGTCACAGGGTGATAAGAGTATTTATTTTGAAGTGAACAAGAAAACAGATGTTATAAAAACATTACATTTATTTCGAGCTTTCTTGAATAAAAAGAAATAATTAAAGCTAATAGTAGCAAGATACAATGAAATTGCCTGTCATTTAATTGTCTGGCTGCGCAAAATGTCAATTAAATCAATTTCAAGCAAATAGAATATAAATAATATTAAGAACTCATAAGACGAAGACTATAAGGAATCACTAATCATTGCTCAGAAAGCAAGGATGGAAACTTCTACGACAAAGGATCTCCGTCAGTGCTCTCTACCTCTTCCGAAATATGAATTTCGAGTTAAAAACGAACCAATTGACGAGGAATTTTCTGAGGAAGAGTTATTCACGGAACTGAGTTTTGAAGCGGATTGCATTGTAAAGGTGGAGGAGGACGAGGACGTGGCCAGCCCCTTGCAGAAGATCGATGACGATACCATTTCCCTGCCGCATCGGAAGCAACGTTTTAGTTGCACCCACTGTTCACAATCATTTGGCCGAAAGGCTCATCTAAGGGAACACATTTTAAGACATACCGGCGAACGACCATTTCAGTGTGCCTTCTGCCCACAAGCTTTTGCCAAAAGGTACAACCTTACAGCCCACGCCCGAATACACACCGGAACACACACAAAAGAAAAATCATTCCAGTGCCCGCAGTGTTCAAAGGCATTTGCAAAAAAATCTCATCTTAAGCAGCACCTCATTATCCATTCTGGAGAAAGACCATACATGTGTATATTTTGCCCAAAGACTTTTTCCCAAGGTTCAGCTCTTAGGAAACACGCCAAGACGCACACACAAAATCGACCTTTCAAATGCTCCCATTGCCCAAAGTCCTTTGAGAGAAAGAAAACGTGGGAAGTTCATTTGAGGATTCACTCAGACGAGAGATCGCACAGCTGTACCTTTTGCCCGAAGTTCTTTAACAAAAAATACGACCTCAGCACGCACATGCGGACTCACACGGGTGAACGTCCTTTTAAATGTTCCAATTGTTCCAAATCCTTCTCGCAAAGCCAAAGTCTTAAGAGGCACTTCAGGACCCATCAGGATCTGTAAGGATGATTTATTTGATACTTTTGTTGACTTGCACATTAAATATGAGCAAATTTGTATTTTTTTTATATTTGAGCGGAGTATTATTGAAATGTATTATTTTTAAAGTAAATACAAGGTTTCATAAAAAAATAATATTTTTTAATATTATCCATAAGTGTTTTTATTTTTTATATGTTATAGTCTGACGCGTTAAACACCATAATGATGGTAGTTGAGCACATTTTGTCTGGGACGAATTGTAGATGCCCAGTTTTTAATAGAAATGTAGAGTACTCAAAGAACCAAGATCGGGAAGGTATACAATTCAGTGATCTGCAAAAATATTAACCAAGTTATGGATAATTTTCTGAAATAAAATCACGAGTTGACCATATTGATGGTATTTGGCCAAAATGATTTCATTTCATCTACATTTTAGACGATATTTCAGGCATCTATTTTCGAACATGATACAATTATACAAGGTAGTCCATTCGGCTGACAAATCGTTCGGGGTTTGGTCCCTTAATTTTAGTGCGTGCCTACTTGTCAAACTTGTCAAAAATGAGCAGGTCGATATTAGTTTAAATATAAACAAAATTTTATTTTAAGATATATACTGTAGAATTAAGAACTTAAACAAGATAATGGCTGTCCAAAAATAAAAACAAATAATAATGTCAAATTCAAAACTAATTAAAATGAAATTATAAACACTATAACTCTTTTCATAACTAAGAAAAATTTTTAGCCTTATTCCCCGTGTGCGGGTTAATTGAAGTACTGTATAGCCGTTCTACTATACTATTCAACGCTCACTATGTTTAAATTAAAATAAGGGACTATAATTCTACGAATGGACTACCTTGTATAATTGTATCATGACTTCCAATACTGTAGTCGTAATTAATCGGGTTCTAATCGGAATTAAAATATCGTAAAAATCTACAAGTAAATTTTTTAGTTTGTTTTTGCCAAAATTCATAATGTTTGAAAAATTTCATAAATTTTTCCAGATTTGAATTGGGCAGGGTTTCATCGATGATGTAAGATAGGGAAGGTAAATGATTCGTTGATAAATGTTTAAAGTTACTACAATGTCTCTGAAGTAAACCGGGCTTCATCTACATTTCCACGAGTATTTTTTGGAATTTTTTAATTATTATAAATATTAAATATGTATTGGTTAGTGTTTTGACTCTTCTCAAAGGTCTAAAAATATCTTACGTATTTGTTTTAATTTATTTAATGCAGGGTACAAATAATTGGATTTACAATCATTTAGTTTATCGATAACTCTTCGATATCGCGGCACAGGGTGATTATGGTAGTATTTACAAAACCATCTAGGTTTTCTAAGAAATTAGCAGAGATATGTCGATGTTTCATACAATTTTTTTATTGTATAAAATCGTAAGTATAAATCTGATTATATTAATTTCTCAATGAATGTATAAACTATGTTGTTTCAGGGACTCGACGGATGAGTGTAGTTTGACCTTTAAGAGATTATAAAAAACTGTGGAAACCACCAAGTGTTTCCTGTAGGCGTTTTTGTAGGAAAAAACGGCGTTTTTTCAATAATCGTGGACCACCGTCGATTCCAAGTGTTTGAGGACGATGTCATTCAGCTCAAACAGGGCAAAATCGGATAAAATGAAATTTGTGGAGCGGTTTCAATGCCATTTATGTACCAAGTCCTTTGAACTCGGCTACCAACTAAAGGCCCACATCCGAGGTCACGAGAGAAGGGCTGTTAACAGAAAAAACAGAAAAAATCACATCAGAAATGCGCACGCAATTCAAAACACTATAAATAGACTATATTCGAATAAGGATAAAGGAGGGACATCAAAAACTGAAGAGAGATGCAAACAAAAAAATGGGAAGAATTCCCACAAAGTTCTATTGGAGAAACTGGGGCCCTACGAGGAGAATTGCTACAGTAAGGACAAAGATAATCAAGTTTTCGACAAGGACGACAAAGCGTTCTTGGATGAAAAAGCTCATCTTCATGATCAGAAATCGGAGGATATTGTCGAAGAACCGATTAACGACGATGACGAAGATTTCTGTCTGAATTTAAACGACTCTCAGGAAATTGAAAACAGCAGCGAAAAACCAGAAAATAAGTCGAAGAAAAAATTAGAAAGTCAAGGAACTTTTCATGACCTTGTCCAGTCTAATGAGGAACCAGCTAACTGTTTTGAGTGTCCCTATTGTCGGGAGATATATGCTGGAAAGAAAACTCTTAAAACGCACATTCTACGTCACAATATTCAGTCATCATTGAAAGGATCTCCGAATAATGATTTGGTACGATATGAATCTAATAATAACAAAATTGTCAGCAGTGATGACGACCCAATTTATGAGGGATCGACTGAGGATTATTTTTTCAATATGCCAGAAAGCGAAGTGGAGAAATTGTTTGGACAAAAGACGGATGAATTGGAAAGTTTTGTGGAAGACTTTGAAGATACAACAGATGATGCTGAAATTAATAAGAATCTTCAGTGCCCGGATTGTCATAGAATATTTAAGAAAAAAATGTACCTAAGGATACACTTTCGGAGCCATACAGGAGAGCGACCATATAAGTGCACCCACTGTTCCCAGGCATTCAAGCAAAGACCACATCTTGCTTCCCACAAACGTATCCATACGAAAGAGCGTCCATATCAATGTAGCTATTGCTCCGAATCTTTCAAATCGAAGATCAGTCTTAAAAGACACATAATACAACATGTAGGCAAGGAACATCTTCCCCCGACATTAACTCCAAATTCCCAAAGGGAATCCAACAAATCTCAGCATGAAACTGTGGTTGCATTAAACCATACCACAGAGAAGGATGCTCAAAAGGAAGATAAAGGGAAAGGAGTCTCCATAATTAAATGCCCCTTTTGTTACGAGCATTTCCTTTCGGAAAACTATCTTCAAACACACATTGAGAGTGTTCATATGGGAGAGCGATGTTTTAAATGCCCCGAGTGTCAGAAAGAATTTAAAAAAAAATCCCATATGACCCAACATATGAAGGTCCACAACTGTGTTTTTTAGATGTTAGAATGAGGGCTGGAATCTTTATTAATTTCGCTTAAAAAATGCTTAAATGAATTTCATTCATTTAAAAATATTGTGTTTCATAAACCCAAAGCTAAATATAAGTTGGAATACATAATGTTATAATTTTTTTTTATAAGATAGATAACAAGGATTTAAAAATGTTAAACATTAAAAAAAATCTAGAAATGTAAAAAAGTCAGTCTGAAAACTATAAATGAATTTACCACTGTGTTAATTAATTAAATATTACGTAAAAATGTTTAAAATATATAAAAATAAGAAGGTTTGAAATTGTTAATCCAAATTTCCTCTTAATTTTTTTAAAACGAAAATTTTCCTCTGCGTGGATACTTCTAACAGAATCGCTTGTGCTGTTATACGCAATCAGCTGTTAACTTTTTTCTGTCAACGTCGAAGAAGAAGAACTTAGGCACAGCCGAGAAATAGTTGTTGATTTTTGTTAAATTTTTCTATTAAACGTTCTACAAAATGTCTATTGCCAAACGTGTGCAGGTATGTACTCCTTTTACCTACACAATATTTCTTGTAATGTCTTATTTTTCCACACAATTTAGCAATGGGCAACGTTTGCACGTACTTGGCACATTTATGATTGCACCTGGCAGAATCCATTCGAGTCGGCGAAATTGGTTAAAACACACTTAATGGGCCTACATAAACCCATTTACCATCCTATGAGTAAGTAATACACTAAGTAAAGTTATATTGCATTGATTTTGCGTATAGAACTAAAGATATTCGGTTTTTTGGACACATCTTGTGTCATTACATCACCGGCGTGTTTTCCTAAGTTATTGTTGCTGTATTAAAAAACCAAAACAAAAGTGAAAATTTGCTTCGATCTGAATAAATGGTAAATATTATAGCATATAATTGCAGTCAAAATAAAATTTATATATTTCCTGTATGAAAAGTATAAATGTTTATTTACATTCATTATATTCAAGCGCCAGTACATAATGAAAGAAAAATACTTTTATTTTGGCTGCAAAAAAACCATTTAGTATCCGTTTACCTTTAACTGATCAGTGATTGGTGTACTTACTTTTAGGATAAGCAAGTTTTCAAAATGGTCAAGCAATTTAAAAAAAATGTAATTTTCCAGATGACTGCGGAGACCATGTGGTGCTGATTAACACTCGGGAAATCGCCCTGCCTGGCGACGAATGGGTCAAGCGAGTTTATTTTCACCATACTGGATATCCTGGTGGAGCTTCGTGGACTCTGGCTTGGCAGCTTCATGAAAAGGATCCCACGATGGTGATGAAAAAGGCGGTATACAACTCAATGCATGGAAATCTGCAGCGTAGATATACAATGAAGAGGCTGCATTTATTCGCGGACGACCAAGTTCCGGAGGAAATCCTGGAAAATGTTACAAATCAAATCCGTACCCCGCGCACTGTTCCCCAGCGACTGGATCACATTGATAAAGAAACGCTGGAGAATTTCCCTAGCATTATGGATTATCCAAAGGATTATATTCTGCGTTGATATGTTGTTTAATTAAGCAAAATATAACTACTTTACTAAAAAAAAATGACTATCAAATGAGTTCAATTGGAAGATAAGAGCATATTTTTTGGGTGATTATCATTTTCATAACAAACCTTGAACCATCAGAAATCTGGTTCAAGCATTATATTCGTTGTTTTTAATTTTTTGCTTATTCTTGTTTTTTAATGCGCTTCATATTTTGCCTTTAAAAAATCTTAGTTTTATTTATTAATTGATTTAATAAAACTTGCTTAAATTATTACAAAAAATACGAACAATATATTTGTATCTTTCCTTTATTATTTATCTTTCCTTTTTAATAGCATCCCCCCTAAAGATTCGTTTGGAATAGTACCATCACTAAACTAAGGAATTTGTTTTTAAATTTTTTCAAAAAATAAAAATAGTATTCATTAAATTTAATAAAAATAGAATGAAATTAAAACTGTATCTGTATTTCATTTTATTTTGTAAAAATGTACATTTTTAACACTTTATTTTAGGGGGCTTTTGCAAACTTGGCAACCCTTTTTATTTACCGGCTGCGTCAGTGAGTTTGCAATTTAATCATTTATTTCTACTGCTCTCATTTTTTATCCGCCTACGGTCCAGATATATGAATATTATATAGTCTGGTGCGTTCATCGGTGAAGTCAACCGCAAAGCTAGAAAACTACAAACAGCTGGTTCGGGTTTTTACTTATCTACTTTTATTTCTTTTAGCGATAGCGTGCTTTTATAAAAGGATTAAATATGTTGTTTTCGTTTATAATTCTTCAGTCTCCACTCGCGGCTTCTGCAGTTCACATCGTCTTCTACCGATTTACCAGATACAGAAGCGCAACATGGGTCGTTTGGGTACCGTGGATCCTAGCTCCTACTCGCAGCCAGATTTGATTACCACTGAACACAGTGTCCTCAACTGGAAGGTGGATTTTGCTGCCACTAAACTGCAAGGAAGTGTGCTCCATAAGTTCAATGTGCTATCGACGAATCTGGAGCGGATTGTGAGTAATAGAAATTGCAAGAAACCGATAGGAAAAATAAATATCCCATAACTCAGATCCTGGATGTGCGTGATATTAATGTAACCAATGCCACGTTGCTGGCCGGAGGCACTAAACTCCCAATCAATTTTTTCATCAGCGATCCCGTGGACGATATTGGCCAGAAGCTAACGTTGGAGTTGCCATCTGGAACGGCTAAGGGCAGGTAAGCTCTGCGATTACCAATCTTATCTTTATAACACTCGTAAATAATAGGAATAACAATATTTTAGTCTTGAGGTTCTTATTGATTATGAGACGTCGAGCAGCGCAAGTGGATTGCAGTGGCTTAGTCCCGCACAGACTCTGGGAAAGGAGCATCCCTACATGTTCTCCCAGTGCCAGGCTATTCACGCTCGTTCAGTGATTCCCTGCCAGGATACGCCGGCTGTTAAGTTCACCTACGATGCCTATGTTGAGCATCCCAGTGAGTTGACAGCTCTGATGAGTGCTATCATCCAAAAGAAGGAACCTGGAAAGACGCAGTTTAAGCAGGATGTGCCCATTCCAGCCTATCTGGTGGCCATTGCCATTGGCAAGCTCGTATCCCGTCCACTGGGAGAGAACTCCAACGTATGGGCTGAAGAGGCCATTGTGGATGCCTGTGCCGAGGAATTTTCCGAAACGGCCGTCATGCTGAAAACGGCTTCCGATCTTTGTGGCCCGTATGTCTGGAAGCAGTACGATCTGCTGGTGATGCCTCCCTCGTTTCCTTTCGGCGGCATGGAGAATCCTTGCCTGACCTTTGTTACACCAACTCTCCTGGCAGGCGACAAATCTTTGGCCGATGTGGTGGCTCATGAGATTGCTCACAGCTGGACTGGAAACCTCGTGACCAACAAGAACTTTGAGCACTTCTGGTTGAATGAAGGATTCACTGTGTTTGTAGAGTCAAAGATCGTTGGAAGGATGCAGGGTGCTAAGGAGCTGGACTTTAAGATGCTCAGTAACCTCACTGACCTGCAGGAGTGTGTAAGTATCTATGCAACAATTCGTTTTTTAAAAGTTATAAATATTTTTTAAAATCTAAACCAGATTCGTACTCAACTCGACAAGACACCTGAGCTGACCAAACTGGTGGTGGATCTGTCCAACTGTGGACCCGATGATGCCTTCTCCTCAGTGCCTTATATCAAGGGATCTACTTTTCTGCGCTATTTGGAAGACTTGTTCGGCGGCCCATCTGTGTTTGAGCCCTTCCTGCGCGATTACTTGCAAAAATACGCCTACAAATCGATTGAAACCAACGATTTCAAGAGTGCCTTGTATGACTACTTTAAGGATACTGACAAGAAGGATAAACTGGAAGCTATTGACTGGGATCTGTGGCTCAGCAGTGAAGGCATGCCGCCCATTATTCCCAAGTGAGCAAAGTTAACATCAGGAATATTTCTTCATAAATTAAATCTTGAATGTCCTTTTAGATTCGATGAATCCCTCGCTAACGTAACCAAGGAACTGGCCCTGTTGTGGAGCTCCAAGTCTGTTGCTGAGCTGAATGATAGTCCTGACATCAAGAAGACCATTTCCATTCATCAACTGATTGATTTTCTGGGAAAACTCATTGAAAGCAAGGACATTGTTGATTTGACCGAGAAAAAGATTGAGCTCCTGGAGACAACTTATAATTTGACGGCGTCCAAGAACGCCGAGGTTCGCTTTCGCCTGAACCGTCTGATCATTCGTGCTCGCTTGATCAAACGTCTGGACGAGATCATTGCCTTTGCCAACTCGAACTTCCGCATGAAGTTCTGCCGGCCCATCTACCGCGACCTTGCCGGTTGGCCAGAAGCTAAGCCCGCGGCTGTTCGCAATTTCGAAAGCGTCAAGGATCAAATGATGGCTGTGTGCTCGCACACCATCGAAAAGGATCTGGGATTGAAGTAAATTTAAGTCTGAAATTATGCATTTCTCACAAACTGGAAACGTATGCATTAAATTGTACATTTACAAGTAAAATATCGTAAAGTTGAATTTGTACTTCGAAGAACCCAACAGAAATATATTTTTCGATTAATTTTCGTTTTCTTGAATTATTTGTTTTTATTAAAAAATAAGCAAAACTACGTTTATAACAAGTTGATTTCCATTTCCATGCTCATTTTAATTTCTAATCTTCAATTTTGCTTGCAATTTTCCTTGTTACCTTGATACCATATTGTTACCAATTATATATCCTTCTTGTTTTTATAGTTATAGCTCAACATTGACCAATTTCAAATATTTGGTGTTCGTAAAACTAATCAAATGGGCGCTGATCTGGTTGATCTTCGTTTCAAATTTCATGTTATTTAAATTCATTAAATTTCCCTCACTTTTGACCTTGCAGACTTTGCACAGACACACTCCATTTATTTAAATTTATTATTGTTTGCTTTGCTCGGCTGTTTAAATATTTTCTCCGTTGGTGTCTCAACTTTAAATCCCGACGAGATTCGCTTCTGGGTTTTTAAACTAATCAACAATTTTGCTTCTTACACTGACCGAAATGCATCTCAACATGTCCTGCCAATTAATTAGCATCCAATTTCATAGCTGAGATCGTACTATTTTCATTCATTTGGAGTTGGATTTAAACATCTCATCGTTGATCTTCTGGCTGAGGAATTAAAAACTATCACGCACTAGAATTATCATTGGAACGGGACGTGGATGGACCACCCTGATCATTGCCCAGCACGAATGTGGGGCTCTGGCGGGATGTGTGATAGTGGTAGCCCTCTCTGTAGCGCTGATTGGGTTTCGACCGTGCGGTTTGTGTGTGACCCAACGCTGGACGCTGATTGTTGAGCTCATTGGGTCGTTTGGCTATAATTTAATAATTCAAATTAAATATATTTATATTAAAAAAAAATAATTTAAATAATTTACCAGGTATATAAGGCTTTTGATTATAGGACGATTGTTGTTGTTGTTGGTTATATAGATCCGATGATGTTGCATTGCCATTATGGTGATATGGCGTCGTCTGCAGATCGGTGCTACAGTTAATGGGACTCATCGGTGTCATCTCGCGATCCTCGATAAACAATTCGCTGGCATCGTCGGGCACCTGACGGTACTGAGACCATGGCCAGGATGCGATGCCCGACAAAAGAAACGCCTCCAAGGCACACATATAGCCAATAATCTTAAATTACAAATATTTATAAATACTATATGATGTCATATTTGAAATATTTATGCACTTACGCCTGTGGCCAGCAGTGTGTCCTTGGAATGCTTGGATACCCATGTGTATTCCACGGCATAGAGCACCATATGGACAAGCAGCGTGGAGCTCAAAATAAATATCAAACCAATACTCAGGTACATCCACGTATTCTACGCAACAGAAACACAAACGAGGACAATCAAAAATTGACGAATAATTTGAAATTGAATGCCAATGTCACCTACCACTTTTGTCCAATTGAATGGGAACATTAGGGCTATATGCGATATATCCAGAAAGAGCATGAGACATGTGATGAGGAGCGAGAAGAGCGCGCAGAAGACCATCAGCCTCAGGCGTCCGATGAGTGGCAGTAGAAAGAGGCCCACCTGTACGGTGCCCGCGGAGCATTCGCAGGCCAAACAGGCGGCCGAGGATAACTTTAAGAAGGACATTCAAATAATATATAGTTATCTTTATAAGTCCATTAGACTCACCACCAATAGTATGCGAACAATCCCTGTAGGCGATTTCAAGTGTTGCGGATCACAGTGAAGGGCGACGCCCCAGGGCAGGGGGGTGTGGCCGCCCCTCTGCTTGTAGTTGGCATGCGAGTCCCAGGAGGTGCAGGTGCCCAGGGGGGATTCCAGGGACAGCGAGTGCGAGTGCGAGTGGGAGAGCTCGCCGGCCCTGCTGCCAGCTATCTCAAAGTCCTGCTCATCGTCCAGCTGACAGCAGACCGGCTCCAGCTCCAACTCCCGAATCTCGTCCAGCAGCAGTTCTATCTCGTCCGTGCCATATAGATCAGATACAGACGGTATATAACGTTGGGGTTGTTGCATTGCCCGTGCCGGGATGTGTCCCACATCACCAATGGTTGCCCCTCAACTTTCAAAAACTGCGCTTCCTCCTTCCCGTTTTCTATCTTCTTTTCTCTCTCTCTATCTCTGTGTCGTTATCCTTGTTTCTGTCTCCTCGTTTGGGTTGTTAATTTTTATCTTTTAATTATACGAATATCTACAGGGGAAGAAAATATTCATCAATTTGATGAAAAAGTCTTATCATTCATAAGGTCTATATGGATTTTATGGTACAAAGGAAAATGTATAAGGAAATCCATATTCGTTTTATTCCTGCCCATCTTAAATATTATCATTTATGCTCATATATGTATGAAAAAATGGTTTGTTCTATAGCTTTCTCTCAATATTTTACTCGCAAACGTTTTTCTGTCCTCCTTCTGCCCCATTTGGTATGCTATAGAAATTGATAACTGCCGAGCAGCTTGCCCCCGACGCTCATTAGACATCCTAGGCCCTTTTACCATTCCTGCCACACCCCCGCACTCTCTGCCAACCGCTCTCCATGGCTCCCGCCTGTGCATAACCATAACGGTAATTTGATATGAGTCGTCGACGACTTTGGCGTCACCGCTGCCCGGCTGTCACTCATACGCCATGTGTGCCGCAACCAAATCGTGGCAAGGCGAAAGCCCCCAGGGTGCTACCAATCTGAATACGCTTTCCGTGGTCTCTCAACGACTAGGTTTTCTTTTAAGGTATAATTCAAGAAAAGGAATTTAACTTAGAGGAAAGGGTATGGTGTTTAAATTGTAAAAGAAAAATAAAACAAAAGAAATCACAAGGATGATATGAGTATAAACTTTTTGTTAAAGTTGCGGGCTTTGATTTACTTTAAAAATTTTAATGGAACTTTGTAAACAGTTTGTAAAGATTTTCTTTTAGTAGTTTCCCTATTATTTTTTTTAACAAAATTGGAGAAGGTTTATAAACTATAAAATCTCTAAAGATTTGTATTTTTAGCCTGAAAATGGATGAAACTCTTGCATCAATCACTGAAACTCCCCCTTCAGGACAAGAACTGGTGTTGCCCCCTTGCCACATGGTTTCATTTATTATTTTTAATTGCATCTGTTGTATCGATAGCCCACCTACCAGATGATGTGGCTGCCAACTGGAAATTAAATCGAATTGGTTTTGTGCGCCGCTTCTGCAGGCCACGTTACACCCCCGTCAGTTTTCATTTCACTTTTTCCCATCGGCGCCCCGTTTTGATTTTCCCCCGCGCCACCCCCATCGATGGCTGTTTTTCCCGTGGAATGCCATGAAATTGCACTTTCCCCACACACATCGGCAATTAGCACAGACATAAAATGCGGTTGTATGTGGCGGCAACAACATGAAAGCCCAACTCCAGGGAGAATTTCAACAATTTTCAGCTGTCCGGTGGCATTTTCCTTGAGCTGTCATAATCAGGACACAGATGAAGGTAGCTTATGCTCCTTGTTGTCAGTTGTCCTGCTGCTTTTTCCAACTTTGTTGGTTTTTGCTGCAGCACAAGGACTCCGAACTGCAGCTGGCCAGGAAAACGGAAAATGCCAAAGGATGGGAATGTGGATGGGGTTGGGGATGGGGATGAGGGGTCAAAATAGCACATGCATATAGTATGTATGTATATATGAAAATACATTTCTCTCGGGACAGGCAATGTAACAATTTGTTGCCTCTCTTTCTAGCAGAGTAGTCCCATCTCTTTCGCTTACTCTCTCTAGTTTTGGCGAAGTTTTTGTTGGTGGTGCCGTTCGTGTTGTCCTTGCTCTAGTTTTAGCGCCCGAATGTCCTCAGCCTCCGGTCTGGCTTTTCAGAACCAGAATGAGAATCATCCTCTGCCCTAGCCCCAGTAGCCCACCCTAGTGCCCCCCGTCTTCCAACGCCCTTATCTCTGCCTATTATCATTGCACATAATCTCCCGATGCTCGAGTGCCTAATGAGAGTCCTTGTCAGCACATCTTGGCAGAAGAGGACCTGCTCTATCTTATCCACTTCACCATCGATTCAACGGCATTAAGCCCTTCACCTGTAGTCTCTCAATGAATATATTCCCCCCTTTTTCATTTCATTTTCAACATGCACACAGCAATGAATGCATTATGAATACTGATTCGATTTCTGGCCATTAAAATTCAATTTATGTTATTATTATTCAATTTCAATTAACAGATTTCATCGGTTTAAATAAAATAATATCAGTAATTATATGATTTGGAAAATTAATTTAAATATGTATAGATTATTTCGCGGGTAATTATTCATATGTTTCAGGAGGACTTTGAATTTTAGCTATTTTGTGGCAGTGCACTGAAAGTTGAAATCAATTATGCTGATCTGCATATAAACCTACTTGGCTTCCTGTAGGGCTCCACCATGAGCCCTATGCACCTCCCAAGCCCCCCGTTTTTTGTTTTTTGTCTACAGGAAGTGCAAGTGCTGTGTATGCAAATTTATTGTCAATGAAGGGGATTGGAATTGGCGTTTAGGCTTGATAGGAGCTGTGGCACTGCCTCGGGGCATGAAGCCTCATGGAGGGAAGCCGGGCTCAAGGGTTGGACACTCGACGTGAACGACGTTGGCTCGGCTGCATTTCTTATTTATGAACGTGCATAGACAATGCTTTTGGGTTCTTGTTGCTTTTTGTTTGAGTTGAGTACCTTCTGGTAAAATACGGACACACACACACGGTGTGGAGCGGTGCGGTCGATGTGCAACTTTTGTCGCATTCAATGGACCAAAGTTGCCGTAAATAACTTTTAATAGAATTTTTAATGGGGTCCGTTGATGGCCGTCGGGCCTGTTAGCTTTTGGCCTGGCAATTTGGTTTTAAGATAGATTACCATAATGATTTCTCAATGTTGGGGAATTTGTTGAAATGCGCTGAAGTGTAAAGTGTGGGAGGTGGCTGTGGTCCTGGGGAAGTGTAGTGCATTTATTTATATCGTAAACTCAATGTTAAGCTTATGCATTTGTATGCATCAAATCTCTATCAAATGAGAAATAAGCCAAGTTAAAGCCCTGGGAAAATGGTCTTTCAAAATGCTAACTTTTCTGGTACATTAGAGACAGTATCAAAACTTGAAGATAAATATTAAACAAATTATATATAATTTTCCAAAATAAACCCCCTCTAAAACCATGTTAGTGTCATTTGGCCAAAATGTTAACTTTTCGTCTACATTTCATTTAATATTTTAGGGGTAATCCATCCGATTTCGAAAAGGAATACCATTCCTAAATCAGTGTTTTAACTGCCTTCAATCTAAATTATTATTTCATAACATTATGAAAAGCGAAAAGTAAAATGTTGTGTACATTTTTTGCCAAAATCATGATGTTACCCCTTTCCAAAATTGAAAACTCAATATTTGTACTCAATATTTCCCCATATCCTAGTTATCTTTTCATCTGTTTCCTTTTTAAGGAATTCAAGTATATATTCTAATGACTCTAAGTCCAAAAGAGTCTCGTATATAGGTAACAATTGATTAGAAAGATAAAGTTTAGAGAGTTTCTTACACAAATACCATACATAACTCAAAGGTATGCGTTTAGAACTAACCCTCCACAAGCAAGTTCCTCTGTACAAATTTATTGACTGAATAATAAAACTGACCCCGCCAATTCTTTTTAAGAAACTTATCGGCCAAGTGCATAGTGAGCTCTAAGCATAAAGCCTGATATAGAGCAAATGTCGGACAGTAACGGACATGAATAAATTCTAGACAAAAATTATTGGAATTTTCGTGCTTTTTTGGCTATATATTTTGGGGTTGTTGTTGCTGAATGCAGACAAGTTGACTCTCGTCCTCAATTCGTGGCGGCGTTCAATGCGGCTGGAAAATGCAGGACATTGGCAAGGGGATTGGGTGAGAGTTCAGCGGGTCCGGAGACCCAGGACCTTTTCCTACTTATTATGCCGCCGCATGTTTCTCTATGTTTGCTCTTTTGCGGAATTATCGATTACAAATGAATATTTCATCAGGAGGAATGGAGGAGAGGTAAATAAAGTGGTAGGGGGGACTGAGAAGGAAAGGCGAGAGGTACCTGGCACCTGGTACCTTTCTACTTCCGTTTCCGGACCGCGACACCTCCCCGGCTATTTTCAATTAAAATGCAGCATTCTTTGCGTTCTCCTGGCAGGAATTTTTAGGCACAGAGAACAATTAGTGGTATAAAAGTAAAAATATATATTTTTAAAATCTTCTTAGCTTAAAATATTAGTTTATTTTAAAATTACAAATAGATATTTTCTATATTTTATATTTTATATATATTTTTTTTTGTTGTGACTAACATCACCTTTTAATACCTCGGTCCTAGGTCCTAGTCCCTGTCTTCTCTTTAAAATACTGTTTAATGTGTGTGTATTCCCGCCCTCTGTTCTGCTTTGTGTCGCATAATTACCAATGCCAGGATAATTAAGGCAGCGCCTGGCTGCCAGGCCACATAAAGAAAAAAGGACAACGAGTCCCGAATGCGGGTCCCGACCCGAGGGAATCCAAAATGGAGTGGGAATATGAATGGGTCTGGGACGGAATGGGCGGGGTGGTGTGCAGGGGGCGGAGTATGACGGTGATTCGGTGGCTCGGAGATTCGAGGATTCGGTGGTGCGAGCACGTGACTAACGGTAATGGCACGCCAAATCACAGGAGAAATGAAATGTTTGCCGGGCGAGAGTGTTCGGAATTCCAAATGCGAACAAAACATGGCACATTTCCTGATGTTTCAACGAATTTTCGTATTTTATTTTGTAGAAAATAGAAAAGATGTCACCGTTATTAAATTATGTTTGTACAGATTTCATTTTTATATTTTATTTCATTTTTCCAAACATCAGAGTGATGACATGAGTGACAGCTTGGGGATTGAAATGTTTGTTCCTAGGACATGTTCTTTTTGTTTGCTATCGTTTGAACTTTAAAGTCATAAAAATTCCTTTTGATGGAAAACAAAAGCTTCGAAATTAAAGTTTACTATCTTACTTATCATTTAAAAACTTTTAAATCAATTAAAAGAGAAACTTTTGGCTTTGCGGGCTTAAATTTCAATTAAAAGGTGTTCAGTGCCTGGAAAAAAGGATTCCCTTGTAGGGGCAACTCTTGATCCTCTTATGCTAAACTCAGCATAAACTCCACTTCAGTTTTCCACCTCCTTGCCACCCGGTGGCGCCCCCCTTCTCCACCAACTTGGCCAGAAAGTGATTAAGGCTCACGTTTCGGGATTACGTAAGCTCCTACAGGGATACTTAGCCAGCTGGGCCTCAGAGCGTTTATAAATGTGAGCATGTGTATGTGTTGATGTTGTGTCCTAAGGATATCATGTGTTTATGCGCGATTCCTGAAACGAAACTCACCCGCCGACCATTCCCCCAACCCAAAAACACATTTTACCTGGAGTTTTGGGGCGTCCCCTGACACGTGAGCTTCATAAAAAAAAAGAGGCAAGATGGCCTCGTCATTTCATGGACGTTGCAGCACGCGAGGGTTCCTCTAAGCCAGAGAACCGTTCCCCTCTGCTGGAACCTATTCCTCCTATTACCCCCCGAGCCACCCATTCCTTCCCAAAGTTTTCACTTTTGTTGGGATTTTCCTTGGCCACTTTTCCCCGCTGCGTAAACACAGCTATTAAATGCGAACTGACCCCAAAAGCTGACCGACTCGGAGACCGACAGGGACAACTCAATAAATCGAATTTTATGAGAGACGGAATAGCTTTACTTGAGACTAATTTTTATAAACTTTTAGTAAATATTTAATTAAAATTAAAAGACTTTTATTTATTTATTCCAATACCTTATTTATTTAAGTGATTTATTGACAGGTTGTGGTTTTATTTATTACTGTTTCACTGTAACTAACATCCCTCCAAGTCCCTCACCTCAATTTGGTAGTAAACGGGCGGTGCAATAACCTCGTTTAGTTGCAGCAACGACCTTGAACCAGTTTAATTTTTAAAAAAATTTCCAGCCAAAGGGAAAAAGTCAAGGAGGCACTGGAGGGAAGGTATTAGAAGACTTTGCCAACTTAGAAGTCTTGCAAATATCTCGGAATATTAATAAGGCCCAAAGCGTCTAACGGCCATTTAATTGCAACCACATACAACCGCCCCAAAAGTACACATGTGTGAATAATTGTGGGTGGGCTAGAATGAGGTTCTATGACAGCAAACTAAAAATAAACAAATGAGCCAGGCCAAAAACACAAAAAAAGAATCTGAATTGGTCCGAAGAACGAGTTGAGGAAGCCAGAAGGCGCCTGCGTGAGAGGGAGAGAGAGGGCCAGAGAAAGCTGAAGGAGAAAAATCGGAGAGAAAGTGAGAAAGAGAGGGGCGAGAAAGTTATTGTTGTGGCTGCAGAAGGATTTTAAGGAAGTGAAATAGCTGCAGACTGAATTCTTCACAGACAAAGTTTCCTATCTGCTTCCTCTTCCTTGTGCACCACCTCTCTGCTTCTTTCTATAGGCGTCCTGGCTGTCACTTCCTGTGTGTGTATGACTCTATGTGTGAGTGAGTGTGTGAGAGATTGAAAACACGCTGGTCAAGACAACTTTTTCTCGTGTTGGTTTTTGAATTAATTTTTAAATAATTTTTACTTTTTTAATCAAATTAGTATATATTTTTAATATTTAAATAAAAATTACATTAAGTGATTTTATTGGGGTCTACAAATGAGTACTTATTAACTAATATCGATCGTGACTAGTTCTGTTCTCAATTATCTCAATTATCGTTCATTAGGAACTGCCATAAATCTAAGTGTGAATTACTTTAGCTAATTAATTATCAATAATAACAGTAAATTAGTCATTTTCTTTACATAATGCAATCCAGAATGGCTTTAGGATAAGGGAATAGTTTTGTGTTCTCTCATTTTCATTAATTTAGTGGCTTATTTTTTAAAATAACCGGAATCAAAACTTATATTTTCTAGTTATTATTTTAATTTAATATCCTAATGATTCTTCTAAGCCCTTTTAAGTATTTAAAAATATTTCCTAAATAAATATGTATTATTGCATTAATTCTATGACACTTTTGACAATTTTTTTATTTTTGACTCCCTCGGACTTCTAAAAATATAATATACTTTTTATTTAGCAGTGAACTTGGTTCAATTGAACCAATTCAGAGCGTGAACCTTGCACACTCGCAAACATCCTTGCTCTCCTAGTATCCTTCTCTATGAATTCCACTGAGTCGGTGTGAGTTTGTGTTTGTATTTGTCTGTGTGTGTGTGCCTCAAAGTGTTATATTGACATTTGGCTACATAATGATTTATGCTGCTGCAGGAGTCGGGCGATCCTGGCTCCATGTAATTTCTGCTGCTATTTTTAGAGCCAACTGTCCATAATTTATTTTTATGTACGAACAGCAGTGGAAGCAACAACAGGAATAGAAACTACACAAACTGAGACAAAAACAAGCGCACATAAGGATATATGTTAGGTTTTTTTTTTGTGGAGCAGGGGCAAGCGTAGGGCAAACGCTGAAAAGCATGCTATGATTTTTGCGATGAAGGTGGGCGGTGAAATCGAAAGGGCCGTCCCCCTTCGTGACCAGGGGGGATGGTGGTGTGTTCGTGTATACAACTAGTTAAATAAATTTACACTTGACCCACCTTTTTTATTTTCTCGCTTTATATATGTATCTTTTCAGTTCCTCCAAATGCGCGGCACGTTCCTATTTCTATTTCCTCTTCTTTTTTTTTTGGCCAGCAAAAATCTCTCGAAAATAGCCTTTTTTTATAGGCCTCTAAATGCTGCACATGTGTGTGTGATGTGATGGGTGACTGTGGATGTGAGTGTGAATGTTAGTTCATTCATGGACCAAAATTTAGGTTTCAGTTTTTCCTGGTACTGTGTGTGTGCGGTTAGAATGGGTGTGTGTGTGGCAGGAAGCTGGCATTTTATATGTGATTTCCTGGTTTTTAAAATATATGTACATCTATAGATATTTTTCCTATTTGGAGTTTTGGTTTTTTTAGTTACAACATTTCGCACATTCCGGTTTCTGGTCGTTGGTTATTTGATCATTTTCATTTAGCTTGCGCAGCAAACAACAATTTTCATTTTCACACACTCGCACGAAAATCATTACTCAGTATGCACGGCTTTCCACGGGCTTTTCATTTGGCACCCCCTTTCCCCGCGTCTCGCCATTTGGGCCATGCTGCTTTCACTGCTTTTACTGCCTTTGCTGCTGCTGCTGCTGCCTTTTCAACTGTTTCTACTGCCTTTCAGCATGGGCCCACACACACACGCACGCCACACATACATACGTATACATAAATGTGTGCGCAAAGGGGGCGTGGCTGGCGGGGGGGCGTACGAAT
Organism: Drosophila pseudoananassae pseudoananassae; assembly: GCA_018153035.1. Taxonomy (NCBI): domain Eukaryota; kingdom Metazoa; phylum Arthropoda; class Insecta; order Diptera; family Drosophilidae; genus Drosophila; species Drosophila pseudoananassae. The sequence continues at coordinate 13,217,417 of JAECXR010000056.1, read as the reverse complement.
GCAAAGCAGCAACTCGGACGTCGAAACAACGCGACACCAACACTGAAAAATGGCAAAGGAAAATGCACGGAAAATCGCCAACCGACAGCGTTGAAAGCCAGAAAACGACTGAGCCCCAAAAGCCCCAAAAAAAATAGCTGAGAACTGGGAATGAGACGAGACCCAGAAGGAGAGAAAGTGAGCAGGAGACCGAGAAAAAGAGAACCACGCTGCGTGCACATCCTTTGCAGAGAAGACATTTTTGGAACTAGTTCAAAACAAAAGCCACTGTACACTGTAAATAATCATACTGTTTAAATTTATATAGTATATAATTTATAAAAATAATTATTAACTAAAAATCTTTAATATTTATTATTTTATCCCAAAGAAATGGCTAAAAAATTAAAAAATTATTGCACACCTGTTTTAATATGTTCTTATTTTATGTTCTGAAATATATCGCCTTGATAACGATATTATTTCGTATCAATTTTTTATTGCAGTGCATATGAAGAGCGACTGCTGGCTATTTGCTGATAAGCTTCCTCAACAATACGAAGCCCGTCCGAAGCCCCATTCCAAATGATCAGTTGTGCTTCGCATTTCGAGAGGACCGAACGTCTGGCCAGCATCAACGGAGATATTTAAGCACAGATTCAAAATAATATATACGTACCTACAATATATAGTGCATTTATACTAAATAAAGCTTAGGATTTCGTTTTCATAAAGCCATCGAAATGGAAAGGTGAGTTCGGGATAACTTTTCCATGAGTCACAATGAACGGTTCAGAATTAATGTGTTTGGGAATTATTCCTAGTTTTTGGCAAGAGTTGAAATCACTTTTGAAGACCCTGGTTTGCTTTGTGGTTGCCCTGATGCTGGTGCCTCTGCTGCTCTTATCTTTCCTCTGTAAGTAATCGACATATCCCCAGCAGTGATCGATGATCGTTTATATAGGTGATTGGTGATCAATAATCGCTGATCAGCGATCCGCGACACGCGCTGCCTCACTGATAAGCAACATAAATCAAGAACTTCAAAAGGGGCCGGCTATATAAATAAATAAATGGGTTGATTAACCGATCCCATTCTCAGTCATCCAAAAGGATCATAAAAGAGTTTTTCTCATGAGAGAGAGCGAGAGAGAACACTAGCTCTGTTTAGTAGAGACCTTCGGAGAAAGTTCTATTGATAAGGTCTTTTGTTTATAAATAATAGAGATTACCTGTTGTACCTTGCGGAACCCAGACGAGCGGACAAGCGAACCTTGACCAACTGAATTACTCATAAAATTTTGCTATTGATAAGCCGATTTTTTGTTGCTTAGTACCCGGCAATTGTGCAGATAATGAGAATATAGGTTTGGGAATAAAAAGGATTTGAATATTCTTAAAATAATAATAAATATGTAATCGGATCAGAATCGGATCAGAATTGGGGAAGATATAGACATCGCTCTGGGCCCTATGGGGAAAAACCCCATTTTCAAGGGGTCCCATCAGAAAAAAGGGCAAAAAATCTAAAAAATATTTTATACGAGGATTTTGATGCAGAATGGTGGGAAATCGATCCAGAAATCGTTTAAGGTATTCCGCTTAAGAATCGGATCAGAATTGGGGAAGATATAGACATCGCTGTGGGCCCTATGGGGAAAAACCCCATTTTCAAGGTGTCCCGTCAGGAAAAATGGACAACAAATTTAAAAAATATTTTATACGAGGATTTTGATGCGGAATGGTGGGAAATCGATCCAGAAATCGTTTAAGGTATTCCGCTTAAGAATCGGATCAGAATTGGGGAAGATATAGACATCGCTGTGGGCCCTATGGGGAAAAACCCCATTTTCAAGGGGTCCCGTCAGGAAAAATGGACAAAAAATTTAAAAAATATTTTGTGTGAGGATTTTGATGCAGAATGGTGGGAAATCGATCCAGTAATCGTTAAAGGTATTTCGCTTAAGAATCCGATCAGAATTGGGGAAGATATAGACATCGCTGTGGGCCCTATGGGGAAAAACACCATTTTCAAGGGGTCCCATCAGAAAAAATGGACAAAAAATCTAAAAAATATTTTTTACGATGATTTTGATGCAGAATGGTGGGAAATCGATCCAGAAATCGTTTAAGGTGTTCCGCTTAAGAATCGGATCAGAATTGGGGAAGATATAGACATCGCTGTGGGCCCTATGGGGAAAAACCCCATTTTCAAGGGGTCCCATCAGGAAAAATGGACAAAAAATCTTAGAAATATTTTGTGTGAGGATTTTGATGCAGAATGGTGGGAAATCGATCCAGAAATCGTTTAAGGTATTCCGCTTAAGAATCGGATCAGAATTGGGGAAGATATAGACATCGCTGTGGGCCCTATGGGGAAAAACCCCATTTTCAAGGGGTCCCATCAGGAAAAATGGACAAAAAATCTTAGAAATATTTTGTGTGAGGATTTTGATGCAGAATGGTGGGAAATCGATCCAGTAATCGTTTAAGGTATTCCGCTTAAGAATCGGATCAGAATTGGGGAAGATATAGACATCGCTGTGGGCCCTATGGGGAAAAACCCCATTTTCAAGGGGTCCCATCAGGAAAAATGGACAAAAAATTTAAAAAATATTTTTTACGATGATTTTGATGCAGAATGGTGGGAAATCGATCCAGAAATCGTTTAAGGTATTCCGCTTAAGAATCGGATCAGAATTGGGGAAGATATAGACATCGCTGTGGGCCCTATGGGGAAAAACCCCATTTTCAAGGGGTCCCATCAGGAAAAATGGACAAAAAATATTATAAATATTTTGTGTGAGGATTTTGATGCAGAATGGTGGGAAATCGATCCAGTAATCGTTTAAGGTATTCCACTTAAGAATCGGATCAGAATTGGGGAAGATATAGACATCGCTGTGGGCCCTATGGGGAAAAACCCCATTTTCAAGGGGTCCCATCAGGAAAAATGGACAAAAAATATTAGAAATATTTTGTGTGAGGATTTTGATGCAGAATGGTGGGAAATCGATCCAGAAATCGTTTAAGGTATTCCGCTTAAGAATCGGATCAGAATTGGGGAAGATATAGACATCGCTCTGAGAATTATTCAATCTTAACCGCAAGGGTATATCACTTCGGCTTCGCCCGAATTAGCTTTCCTTTCCTGTTTAATTTACAAATTATGGTATTAGTATAGCACTACAGTATTCTTATTAACACTTAAAATAAATATTAATCAGACGTATTAAATTTTCTAGGTGCCCACTTTGGCAACGAACTATCGAATTATGTTCTCAGCATTAAATACCCGAACCTCACAATCTCAAAGTCCAAGAAGATCCGGACTTTAATCGACACCCCAAAGAACGCTGGAATCTTTCACTTTCTTCTACAGGTTGAGGGTAATTGTGATTTTGAAAGGATCAAGCGTTCGTACTCCCAGTATTTAACAGATTTGAGGGATAAAACAGGAACGTTGAGGTTTCCAAAGTTGCGCCAAAAATTGGTAACCTGTTGGGGCAATTATGCTTGGGTTAATGACAATAGGTGAGTTTTTAGCAAGTATTTACAATTGAATAGAGATTTATTATGTAATTATCCACTTCAAGTGGCTTCAACATCAACAATCACGTTCTGCTGAGCACCCACAAGTACCGAGGACGTCCTGTCACTGAATCGAATATCCAGGATTATGTTAGTGAACTGGCCACCAAGTACATACCCTCCGACCTGCCCCAATGGCAGGTGATTGTGATACCCAACTCGGAGCCCTCTCAACCCTATTATATACTGATTAAATTGCACCACCTGATTATTGCCGAGGAGGAAGACTTGCACGTGAGTGAGATGCTGCTGCTGCAGGATCCTCAGAACCAGAAGAAAACTCTAATGTCCTTGAATGATGGTTTGGCTGAGATCTCGAATCAGGAACAGCAGCTGTCGCATTTTGTGCGAAAGCCTGAACATATCAGCCGATTGATTAATCATCTCGTGCATCTGGTTGTGTGTCGATGGCAGCAGTTTATTTACGAATTCGAGTCCCTGGAGGGTCCTGACGGCTCCAGCTCCAGTGCCCCCGTTAGAAATCTCAGTCAGCTTTTGTCCTTGCTGATTATTGTGATGGTTAATGTCGTTTTGGGATACTGGCGGAATCGTAGCCTGCTCCAGAAACTAAAACGACGATCGGGTCATTATAGGAATGATATGGGTAGAATTAATACTATAAGACTGCTTTTGAATCGAGAAATAGAACAGAGAAATCTTAGCTGGGTGGGGGCCAGGAATGCCATATATAAAAGTCTGCAGCCAACTCACTTGGCTAAAGTTTGGACCCGATTCCTCTGGCGGCTTAATCTTAATCACTTCCTTCTATTACCCTATCACTTTTACTGCGAATTCATAGCCTTTGGTGATGTCCTGTTTAAGGGTCAAACCTCGTACACCTCAACTTATTGCGCCAGACTCCATTTGTACGTCCCCCTGCTACTTTATGCCCAATTGGAGCTATTCAAGATATTCTGGGAGCTGTTCAAGGCTCCCAGAAATATCTACGAAGTGTTAATAGAACAGCCCACGAAGGAGCTGAATATTTTGCACAAGAAGTCCTATGCAGGGAGAAAGATTGTGTCCTTTAGTCGCTCCTTAAATGGCGTTCAATTACGAGAACGAAATCGGGAAAAGTTCAATAACAATCTTAGGGAATCCGACTTTAGTTTGACTTGCTTGGCTGGAGCCGTTCACGATTACTTTGAGACATTCTCCAGCGATATCCAGGTTCCAAATCTATTAAATACAACTTGCAGGACTATAGATAAAGGATACTTTACCAATCGGAATGGTGATAAATCAGAAAATATCGGGGGCGTTGTGTTTTTGCAATTACCTTTGAAAAAGCCCGATAAAAACCATGCCAAGGAACTCCACGAAATTGTCGAGAAAATTCGAAGGCAACAAATAATGATATACTTGGCATCGATCGGCCAAACCAAATATAGTCTGCTCACATCCCTTTTGCCTCATGTGCTCACCAAAATATTTATAAACTTTTTCTCCTACAACTTCCCGATCACAATTACTGAGATTTACGGAGCCACGGATGAGTTTCAATCGGCCTGGGGTCAGAAAGTGCAGGATGTCCTGCTGTTTAGGCCACCCCAATCGAAGACTTGCCTTTCATTGAATCTTCACCGATTCGGTGATAAATATAGACTGGCCGTAATGGCGGATACCCATTTGGCACCGGATCACACAATCATCACGAGATCCTTTGAACGATATATGGAGACGATCACTCTCTGACATCTCTATGAAATCATATGTATCTATGGATATCTATCAATTAAACGAAATAAAAACTATTTATCCAACTTATGACATGGTACTTTTGACATTCAAAGATAAGATGGCTTTGAACTAATTGTTTCTTGTCATCTTAACTTACAGTTTTCAGATATATTTTTCATATGGAGATAATCATATAATATTAAAAGTTTGTAATAATTGCCACGATACGAGTACTTCGATGGATAGCCACATGGACTATCGCGGCGAGCTACGACAGCATTTCTTTGGATCAAAAAATGTTTCAGTTTGTTTTATTTTTAAGTATAAAAATCCATGTCCTTAAGAGTTATACCTTTTTTCTTGTTTTTATATAGCAAAATAATTCCCGAACCTGTGTCCCAAAGAAACCATTGACGAAAACTCATCATTGTGGAAGCAATCAGTTTATGGATCATTCGAAGAACCACGAACATCATAGATGTCCTCATAATCGTGGGTCGGGGTTAAATCAGGGATATTCCCCAGTTAAGACAACTAGCTTTTATCAAAGTCAGACCTATCAGATATTAAATAATAATATTGAGCCAATGGTATAATGAGACCTGCTGGGAAATAAATTTAACAGAAAATAAGGTTTCTTTTTATTAGCCAGGAAATGTCAGACGATCGGGCTTACAAATGGACATGACAAGAAATCGTCAAAGCCGACACTATACTGATCTGTCAAAGTACGAAGATCCCAATAATTATTTTTCTAATAATGATAATAGAATGCAACAAATTCAAAAGTCTTGTCAAAGAAATCATTCTACTCGTAATAATATCTCTAAAATGGTAAGGACGTATTAGATTTTTAAAGTCGAATACTTTGATCTTCAAACTATAATTTTTCAGGAATATAATTTAAAATCAGAGTATCAAAACAGTCCTAGATTTAAAAGCAATCATAAGTCTAAGGTCCCTTACCAATACGATAATAACGTTCCGAGACCGAATGGAGAATGTAGAGCAGGGAGGGATGTACAAAATCAGATACTTTATAAAAATTCTACTTTTAGAGTTCCCACTTCCAGCAAGAGCGAGCATGCCGATGATGAGGATGACAAGGGTGCATCACCAGGTCATTACTCCGTCAAGACTCGCAAAAAGGAGAGTTTTAACTTTATCGACTCGGCGCGAGCCCACTGCCAGGAGGTCAATAAAAGATACCGTCAGCCGCGGCAGTCGCGTACAGTTGGCATGGATGACCTGGTTCCAAGTCCTGATTCCAGTAATAAGGACTCAAAGAAATTGGGACCGACCCGGAACACGTTCCATAGTCCCAAGAATTGCGATGACCTCAGATCGATAGTTCGCTCACAAATTCAGATCCAGCAGGTTTTGGATCATTCCATAAGGGCGGGAATATCGCCGTTGAACAGCTCCCCAAGAGAAGATACGTCACCAAATGAAGAGCTTTTGTGCACGGCTAGGGCGACCAAGGGATCGCCCGTTCGGCATCATTGCGAGCCGGTCAATAGGCGCTGCCAAAAACACTCTAACACAGTGAATTTACATCATAGTAGCAGTGGGTCCAGTACCAAGAACACTAAACCCTCTGAAGTTACCGTAATCAGTGCCAAAAGTGGCGTGGATCTGAGGAACATTGTTCGCTCGCAAATAGAAGTCCAGAAGGATTTGGACATCTCTATGAGGGCCGGACTCTCAAAGAAAGGGACTGTCCAGACTCCAGCCCAGGAAAACAAAATTTCCTATGACATCGGAACCGCCTTCAAGGTTCCCAACATGAGCAATCCAAGCAATGTAAACAAGATCCAATCCCAAATGGACAATTCCCCCCGAGCCTCCTCTAGTATTCAACCGCTTGACTTCACCGTCAGTGCCGATGATATAGTGAGCTCCAAAGTCATTACCCCCGTGATCCAAAAGATACAAAGGATGTATCTAAACACATTGCAGGACGAATTGTCTATTATGGAATATATGCAGAAGGTTCCAAAGTTGGTCAGCGAAGTTTACAGGCGCGAGGCCGCCGAAAAAGAGTCAAAGAATTAAGCAAAGTTTTAATTGCTTGTTTAATTAAATTTAATTATTTTGTTGCTTGTGTCATATATATTTTGTAAAAAATAAATTCGAGGTTTATCAAAAATTATAAAAATCAATAAAATGAGATTACTCTTTATAAAAAACGTAAACAAAGCTTTTAAATATACTAATATTTAAAAATTTTACATTTCCCGCCTAACATCATGCTAACTTACTTGCGCATAACAGCGCCCTTAACATTGGACGTTTCGCAGCACTCTCCAAACTTTAGTGCTGCATAATGCATTATTCTTTTATTTTGCATTTAAGCGGCCAAACAATAAGCGCAGAAAAAAATTAACTTTCGGCTATGGCAGAGGCGGAAATTTAAATACAATAAGCCGCAGACAGACAGGAGAAAGGATCTGTTAAAACAAAAGCTAAGAAACTTGAGGAAGGCAGCCAACCGGAAAGCTACATGGAAGACTCGCATGCCCATTGATTTTTCGCTACGGACGCTAAATTGCTTTGGTGTAACAAAAAGGAGTAAATATTGGTGCTGTAATCAGTGCTGGAATTTAGCCAGCTAATAAAATCCTCACAATGAGCGGTAAGACAACGAAGCGAAGGAGTTTTGTTTTAATTTTGTTTTTGTTTATGCGAGGGAAGCATATTGTGACGACTGCATGGGAATTTGCAGTCTACTTTTAGGGAGTGGGGGATATATTGAAGGAAGGACGCACCTGCGCCTTAACTCCCCCCTCCTTAAAAGTATCCTGTGGAAGTTGGACACCCCCCGATGAAGTCATCAATTGTATAGCAATGTTACAAAGTATACACGGTGGGAATTTCCTTACTCGCATTATGAATTTTTTATGTATAGTTAGGTAACTGCATGTCCTTTTTATAAATAATAAATTATATTTATAGTTATAAATTAGCTAATATTTTTTTAAAAAACTTTTAAAAGGCGACGAAAGCGGGGAAGCGAATAAGCACATTTTAAATTTGTCAAAGCAGAAGCTGAAAAAGGTTCCCAAGCAGGACGATGCGCACAGCGTCCGCCAGCTCATCCTGGATGAGAATGAGCTGCAGAAGATCGACAACATAGACTCGTACCTTAAGGTTGAATCGGTAATTGAAAATAGATCCTATTAGTAAGAACCAATAATAATTCCATATCTTATTTTTAGCTCTCCCTGGCCAAAAATCAATTGCTGCGCATGTATGGCGTTTGTCGGCTGCACTGCCTCCGGGAACTCAATCTATCCTTCAATGGCATACTCTCCATCGACGGCTTAAAGGAGTGCATTCACCTGCGCGTTTTAAATTTGGAGGGAAACACCATCAAAACCATTGAACACCTTAACACGAATGTGAATTTGGAAATCTTGAACTTGTCGGAGAATAGCATCGGAAGCATCTCAGATGTGTCCTATTTGCGTAATCTTAAGGAACTATATTTGCATGGAAATCGGCTGACGCATCTTAAGCAGTGCGACAAGTATCTGCCCTCATCCTTGGAAACCCTCACCTTGGCCAGAAACCAAATCAATGACCTCAACGAAATCTGCACGCTCTCCCACTTGAACTGTCTGCTAAGCATATCCATTTCAGGGAATCCGTGCGTGAACATGAGCAACAGCTTGGAGTGAGTGTTTCTAATGGAAATATGTGGAATTTAAATATTAATAGTACATTCTGTTTCCATAGGGGCTTTGACTATAGACCGTTTGTGTTGAACTGGTGCATGAGCTTGAAATACATTGATGGCTATGTTGTGGATCCCATTGAGAGTCTCAAGGCGGAGTGGCTGTACAGTCAAGGTAGAGGCCGCCAGTTTCGTGTGGGGGACCAGCACGCTCTGGCCAAGTATCTCAGCTCCATCTGTCCACTGGTGGGCAAAGCCCTCGAAAACGAAAACGATCGGAAACTACGCTTAATACTGAGTAAGGCCCAACACCACCAACGTCAATTGCAGGAGGAGATTATGGATAATGTGAATAGCTCCGCCAGCACTTCTCCCTCGTCCCATCGGAAAAAGCCTACGAGCCGAATCCAGTCGCCTAGATGTGGGTTTGATTTTTACTGTCTGAGTTATGTTGAAGATTATAATTGGATTTACTTTTAGTTTCCCGTTTGAGTGGTCGCCAAGGATCGCCGGAATCAATGGTAAATAGCTATCACGGGAACAGTAGCTGCAACAACAGCGTTGTGAGCGATAATGGCTCTGCAAACAATTCCCTACAAATGAGCATTTCGTTAATCGAGAATATAAGAAACGAAGGCGAGGCATATTCGCTGGCCGGCAGTGGAATGTCTAGCAGTGTGACCACCAAAACCTACAACTCTACAGAGTCAACGCCCAGGAATATTACCCCGAATCCATACAATGGTATAATGAACTCAATTATATTATATTTTCCATTTTAATTATATATGTTTCTGCAGATCAAACATTTATTGGTCAAATTCCCACTGGTGGTCCTCTGGCTGCTGCCTCGAAAATGGTTCCCGTTCCGGAGACGCTTATGAGTCCGGATGTCTGTCCCGCCGCAGTGGCCCAGAAGATGACTGTCAGTGCTATCAACTCACAGCTCCACAAATCCAAAATCAATAAGAACAAAGGTTGCCATTCACATACAATCTTTACTCCTTACGACATCTACTTCGGTATACTTATGAGAAATAAACATTTTTACCATTTCTTACTCGCCAAAAACCAGATAACAAATTAAACTTGCCGCGGGTGCGAAGTCCACAACTGAAAAGGAACCAAAGTCCGACGAGTAGTCCCCGGAAATCAACCGCCAAAATGAGTGGCGACAAAATCCAACAGGAAAAAATAAATTCATCCGCAGTAATGGTGGATGCCGGGGGCTTCAGTACTGATGACGACGGTGACCAGATTAACATCGAGAAACTAAAAACCATCCGCAAGATGGCCGCCCAGAAGCAGCAGGAACAACAGCAGCTGGAGATTAAGCAGCAGCAGCAGCAGCTGGACAACAGCAGCGACACCACCCAGACCTGTGCTGATCGCTTGATTGAACATGTTACCGAGTCTTCGGCTGTAACCATTCAAAAGATGTGGCGGGGATATCACACTCGCAAGAAGACCAACCAGGATATAGCTGAGCGCTTGCAGCGCCGCCGCACTCAGGAATACATTGAGTAGGTCATAACTTAAGAACTATATAACTTTGAATATCATATCCCGATTTTTCTTACAGGCAACTAAGCAAGGACATGCTACTCACCAAGGCACAGCTCGAGAACGAGCGCAAAATTCAGCAATTGCAGATGCAGGCCATCAATGCGCTGTGGAAAAAGGTGTCCACCATGCAAGTGGACCCCAAGAGCGCACCTCCGGCCGTGGACCAGGTGGAGGATGCCACTGCCGCCTCTGGCAACGTTAGCCTTGATCAGAACTCTGCCTCAGTGGTTAATGATCTGGCCAAGCGATGCACCCTATTGACAGACCAGGTTCAATCACTACAGAGCTCGATTGGTACCATTGTCAATTGCCTGACAATGGTGTGCAACCTGCCCCAGGATGCAATCAAAAAGCAGGCGGAGATCATCGACTGCAGCTCCACACAGACGGACTTGATTGCCGTTCACACTCCTCAGATCGAGGATCTTACCAATTTTCCTTTCACCAAAGCTAGACCCTCAACCTTGGCCCTGGAGTCCAAGCACGAAATAATCGCCTCATCCAAAATAGAGGAACTGAACGATGTGGAACTCAAGGAGAACGACGAGGCTGTTCATCTCGAAAACGAGGCATAAAAAATCTCAGTTAATAAATGAGGAGTAAACGCTATAACTAATCGTGTAGGCTTTTATGTAGCTTTTGCAACAATTTTCAGCTGCAGCAGGAATAATTTAATTAGTGGTCACCAAAGGAAAAATAAATTTTTTGTTATATTTTGAATTGTAGTGAAGGTATAAAACGATAAAAACCTATGGTTAACTAAATACAAAGCGCAATTTTTGTAACGCAGTTATAACTTCATTTTTAATTAATTAGTTCATTGATGTTTTTTGTATAAAAGTCTAATGGAACGGAAACAATTTAAATTCTTTGATTTTTATTATATTTAAAATGAGGAACAGTATGTTCATCTAAACTAGATTACGATCTTTATCAGAAAGCCACATATCTGAGAGATGCACCATTAAAAAAACACCTTAACTAAGTTTAAATAAATTGGGGAATGTCAGTCTTCTTCGCTACTGGATGTGTCATCTTCGTCCTCCCCAGAGGACTCTTGATTTATTACCGGCCGATTTGTGTTGGGCGGAAGATCGTCTTCGAAATCGGAGTCATCTTGATTTTGAGCAGATATTTCTTCCTGGCCAGATTTTTTGGTGAACTTCTCGGGCCATATTCCAGCTTTGGTGTATTCCTTGACATGCTCAGTGGTAAGGATTTTGCAGATTTCTGCTTTGACTTTGTCGCCCTCCTCGATGGGTTCAATCAGCAGGAAATCGCCTCGTTTCACCCACATACTTTTCCGGAATTTGTTGGGCATGGAGACTGTAAGAATTTTTTAAATTATACTTTTGAATAATTATTGCGAGAGTATTAGCCCAGTTCCACACTCACCCAGAAAGTTCTCCTCGTTGGTGGCCGCTTCCACCTCGTGGAGATTGTTTCCACGGCTGCTGACCACCCGCACGATTTTCTGTTGCTCTGTGGGCAGCGCAAAGTCGTCCTCCATCATCTCCTTTATGAGGTGCTTGCGGCGACTGATACTCGGGTGGGATCGGTGCATTTTGGTCAGTAAATTTAAGGAAAATACGTAAATTTACAAAATATTTATAATTTGTGGTGCCATTTAGTGTGCCCAGATATAGTTTAATGCCATTAACCAACATCAGTTTTTAACATGACTCTGTTAACTAATAACAGTCACTGTACATTTATAGTCTGTCTACTTTGGCGCCTTATTTGAATTAAACAAGGGTTGGCAGAAATTTCTTAAATTTTACCCATTATTTAAAAAGAGTATATACGATCACAACAGCACGAGGACAATTTATTATTAGCGCCACGCTTGCATATACATAAGTAATTCAAATTTTGTATACAATTTTGTAACTTAACAAATAGCGGAGAAAAAATCCATATAACGAGAAATTTGCTTAGCAATAGTGTGAATAAAAAGCAACTACAATTAAAAAAAATATATCATCGTGGTGTTTCTTAGATTAGGTATTCAGTTTTTGCTGCGCCGCATAAGCATTCGCTCCTTCAAAGAAATGCGACCGGACTTTTCTACTTTCGTGGAGACGTTACGACGGGACTCGATTTGTTTAGTCTTCTTCATCCTGTAAGTCGGTAAAAAGGCAAGTTTAGAATGCCGTAAAGTGGATATTTTAGATTTTCTTACAATTCATTTAATAGATCTGTGATCATCTTCTTCCAAATATCTTTAAAATCGTTAGTGAAGTTGGTCCAGTACTCGAAAAACTGATCGGGTGTGCACTTTTCCAGTGTCACAGAACCAGTTTTTGGTGTAAAGTGATAAAACTTCATCGTCTTCATGAACAAGTCGCGGCACTCCTGGAGGAGCTGCTTGAGCTTGTCCATTGATTCTTGAGCTCCTGCAATGAACTCCTCCATTTTGGACTTAAAGGGCTCCTGGATATCCGGACGCGAGGCGGCCAGAACTTTGGCTGTGGTTCTCTTGTGTTCTAAATGAAGAAATTTTCTTTTTAGAAAATAAATTAAAAAATAAAGTCTTCTATTGATCTCACCCTTGAACTTAGTGTCGAGCTCATCAATGAGTGTGTTGACAACATCGAAATCCAACTGCGCCGCTCTCTCCACGTCCGCTGGCTCTGGGATCGGAAGCCGGATCTCCAAAAGATGCACTCCCTCCTTTCTCCTGTGCTCAATGTATGTGCGCACTATGAAGTGGAGCAAAGTGGTGTGCGAATCCTTGGACTTGACATCCTTAAGCTTCCCGAGAATATCCAGATTAAAGCCATCGGCCTGGCCGCGCTGGCGGTTGCCACCGTTCATATAATTACCAAGAGTCAAAATGATGGAAAACACGAGTTTGAGGTCTTCACTTTCGATCAGCTGCTTGGAAAGCTGGGAAATAGTCTCCAGCTTGCGGACCAACAGAGTGAGGGACTCCTCAAATTCGGTCTGGAAGACAATGCACGAGATCCGCTCCTTGGCCATCGAGATCAACGATATGTCCAGCAGGAACTGCTCGGGATGATCAAGGGGTATGTCCCCTCCGGCGGCCTCCTTAATCATCTGCAGTTCGGCATCGGTGCCCTGAATATTGCTGATGTGCTGCAGTGCCTCCAAACTGACAACGGATGTATCTATGTGGTATATTGCGTGCTCGATTTCGCTGGACGGGACGTGCAAACTCCTCCAAATGATTCCCACATTGCGGGACCTCTCCTGGTCAAGGACTTTAATCGATTTCGCCCTCTTGACCTTGGCTTCCTTGGGCCGGCTGACTGGTGCCATCGCCTGGCGGGAAAACAGCTCCGTAAATTCATCGATATTGTCCAGAGGGGTTTCTTCGATTTCCGTCCAAATTTCCTTGGTGGGAGGGGGGTGGATTCCACCGCAGGTGGTTCTTCCGGTGAGCTGCCACTATTGTCTGTACTATCGGTGGAATTGGCCACCGACGGGGGTCGAGGGACTGGCGGGGCACTAGTCACGATTCGGGTCCAGTATAAAGGACGCATGGGTTTTGGCGGGTTAACAGCACTCTTGCGCATCGCTGAAAAGTAAAATTTATTAAAAATAATTAAGAATAGAATACTGAATACACTCACTATTTGTGCGATGGAACCAGTTCCCTTCGGCGGGATCTGGAAGCGGGGCGGGTGAGATCAGCGACTTGGAGGGCGAGGCGCCCATGGGAGGTGGTGGGGGCGGCATTCCGCAGGCACCCGGTGCTGGAGGAGGTGGAGGCGGTCCCGCGCCACATCCTGGCGGCGGGGGAGGAGGTGGTGGAGCTGCCATCATGAAAGGGGGTGGTGGTGGTGGAGGAGGTGGAGGTGGGGCGTTTAATGAAAAAGGGGGCGGCGGTGGAGGCGGTGGCGGTGGGGGTGGTTGGAAGTGCAGTGGAACAGGGGGCGGTGGAGGCGGTTGTGGGATTGTCGATTGCTGGCTGCCTGTCTCACTGTTGTCCTTTGAATCCTGACTATCCTTCTGTGCGGCACCGCACGTGCACGATCCTTTGCAGTTTATAGGCTCTTCCCCGGAATCTAGTTCCGTTTGTGTCCCTGTATCCACGACGTTTGCCAGGTTGACGTCCGTCTTGTTGTACTCATAAACGGTCGATTCGCTGGCGTTGAGGACATCCGTGAGATTCACACACCTTTTGGATGGTCGCCGCGGTGGTTCATCCACACTGCTCAGCAGTTCGTTAACCACCGCATGGACCTCCGCCAAAGTGGTGCAGTTGAGGAGACGTTTTTTCAGAATCTGCTGGAGGGTATTTTGATTCTCCGATACCGAAGCGGTTTCTGTGCCTGCCACGGCTGCTGCTGATGATGCTGTCGCTGCTATGGCTGCAACTCCAAGAGCACCTGATGCATTGCTCAAAGAGATCGCCTCCAGGTTTCGTAGACCAGATGGGGTACTCGAAAATGGCCAAGCTGCCACTGCGTCCAGTTTCCCGGGAGTCAGGGGCAGTGATGTCGTCGGCTGTTCCGTGTGCGTCCATTGGTACATCTCATACGGCTGAGGATTGGAAAAATATTTATTAAATTACACATTTTCTTATTAATTGACTAACCTAGTGGGTTGACTAAAGAAAGGACAATAAATGTGTATATTTTTAAAGTAAGAAAAGGGCCAAGTGCATTGGTTGCAAGTTGGTCTCGAGCGTGCCACAAGCGACAAAGCTTAAAAGCACCCACTGGCCTAAGTTGGCTTTATTTTCTTCTATGTACTTCATGGAAAACTCTTTTGATTTTGATTGTGCATGTCGTCGCTGACTTTTCAGTCCCACTGTGGGGACTGCCTTTCCTGTCTTGTGACGTCGTAAAGGAAAATAAAGTGGACTGGATAGTGAGTGGATAAAAGAGGGAATATTGAATATAAAAAGTGTTAAGAGTGCTGGAATTTGAAATTAAAGGCAATTCCCCAGAAAATTGTAATTAAGAGATCAAAAATATGAAAGGCTTGTGTCGTCCACCCAATTCCACACATACTTGTCGCTCATCGCTGACAAATGCAATTAAAATTGCAATTTAATTATGCCGTTAACAAGTGGCGCTCACTTTGCATTTCAGCACACACATCAACCCACTCCCGCCCACGCAGAAAGGCTAATCAGTCAAAGAACTGAGAACTTGACAAATGCAAATCAAGTGCAACAGCTTGCCCCGATGGCTGATTTTGCAGATGAACACAAACTCTCACACTCACAGTACATATCCCTCAGTCAGGGGTATATGGGCTCTAAGGGTATAAACGTATATAGGGTATAGGAAAGTGGGGTAAACAGGGTGGGGCAGGTTGGAGTTTATCGCACTTTACACCATTTGCACCAAGTGTTTGCACTTCTGGCTGGTGGTGTCGACGATTTGCATGTTGTTTGCACATTTTAAAGAAACCCAAGTAACCCACAAGTAACCAGAGCAGACCTCAACCCGCACCTCAAAAAAAACTGGAAAACCCAAACCCCATAAAGGTGGGCCAGGCCCAAGCAAACAGACACATTTAACCTTAACTTGAAGCCAAGTTAAATCCCCATTTCCACTTAATTAACAACAACATCAAATTCTATCTAATCCAATACCATCTGCCACTTGATATAGCTCCTCTTAATATATATATGTATATCTAAAGAGTAAAATAACAATCGAACACGCGCTGAAAGACTCCCAAACAAATCGAACATTCACGCACTTTTAGTTACATTGCACATTCAAATCCAGTTTCCTCATTTCTGCATCAAAGTTTCGTTTGTTCCGGCAGACCCAGAAGAATAATACTACTATATAGTAGGAGAAAAACTTTCGACTCAAAGTAATAAAAACGCACAAACTTTCAATGAGCTGCAGCAACAATAACATCAAGAAACAGAAGGGACTACGGCATAAATAAAAAGAAAATAAGAAAGGATACAGTGAGTCCTTTGAAGAGGACACAACTTACTTGAAAAAATATATTTTTTACCTTAAAGAGCTTGTTTTTATCATGATAAGCTAACCAAAAAGACTATAATTATAATAATCTACATCTAATACCCTTATTGTTAATATAGTGGCCACTGTACAAATCCAAGAAAAGTTTAGGCCAAAGTCGAACAACGAACCTTTGGCTTTGTCTCCTTTTCGCACCCCTGTGTCCTGGCCTGTTGCCCAAAAAGTTCGAACACCATTCCGGAGACATCGGAGACGTCGTCAGCCCTCTATATACCTCCGACCCCCGTATGGTCTACTTGGCAGCCAGTTGAAGAAATTTGTGATATCATAATCTTGAGCTCAAGTATCATCACATAGAAAATCACTTAACGGTGTCTCTTGTCCCGCCAGCACCGCTTCTTTCTATATTCATCAGAATGTGTGTGAGTGTGTGTGTGGGTGGGTGTGGGTGGTGGTGTGTGTTTTGGCTCTCTCAGGGATTTGAGGTTAAGCTGCTGTGGCTAAAACTTTTGGCCTAAACTAATTTGAGGGCTATATCTAGTGCTTCATTATTTGCGGTGGTATGTTGGTCCTGTTGCTCTTGTTGTTGTTTTTGTTGCAACTTGTGGTAATTTGTTGTTTTTGTTATTGTCCCTGCTGTCGCCTGTCTAATAACACTTAACCGGGTCTCGGTTTACAGCCCTCGAAATGGAAGCGGAACAGCTTCTTCTTAGCCATCTTCATCTTTTGGCCCTTTTTTCCTAGCCGGGCAATTAAAGCTTTTCCGCCTTTTCCCAGGCTATTTGTTTATTTAGCTTTCTGGTCAAGAGCAGTGCTAAATGCTAATGCCCGGCCGAGGCTAAACTGTACCCAATATGGCCAACTATTATGGAGTCCATTAGGCCCAACGCAGATGAAGATGACCAACCACCGCCAGATGCTTGCCCTGAAAGAGTTGGCCCAAAGAACGAGTGGACAAAAAGGCAAAATGGCAGTTAACTGGTGGACATATAAAAGGACTTGAATTGCCAGGCTGCACTTGGAACAAATTAATTATATACAAATTATTTTCCAAAATAAAATTACACAAAAAAAAAATGTAATGCGTTCTTGTAATATTCAAAAATATATTGAAATATTTCGAAAAATCTACGTATGTATATTTGAGGTTTTGAGGACTTCTTGAAGCTTTAGAGGAAGTCTTCTTATAAATTTTCTTTTTATGGAAAACTCTCTCATTAATTTTCTACTTATAGTTTACCTTTACTATTATTTTTTCAGTGCATCTCAATGACCAACTTTGGTTTCATAATTTTTACAGGCAATAAAAACAACAAGCAGTAGAAGCGAAAAATTGCTAATGCAGCCAAGAGAAGTTGGCTTTTGATAGTTGACGGCTGCCGACTGTAAAGTTTTAACAAGTTCTGACACTTGCAGGCTGGGACTGCGCCGGGCCGTCGCCAGTAGGCGTGGCAGGGGTTAGATGGACAACCGCTATGGAGCTCTCGGTTAAATGAAAGTGCAACGAAGGCCTGCACCGACTTAGTTCTGACTCGGTTTGTCCTTTTTTTTTGCAATAGAATTGCTAATTTCCGGGCACAACTTTGTGGTTCGTTTTTGCACAACTTTCAGTTGGAACCGACTTTGAGCAGGGGCCACACTGCGTATGGGTGATGTTATGCGGAGAGGTCAAAAGTTAAAGAATCGAAGTGCCGAGGGAGTCTGGACACTATGAACAAATTTAATTAAATAACGACAAGTATGATCATTTTTAATACATCAACCTACCACATTGAGAGCTCAGTGCAGTCATTAACTATAGTTTTTCCTCAGACGCTAATGACTTGAAACTAAGTTAAGCTCCCAAAGCCCCCTCCCCTTAAAACCCTTCATCGCCATGATTTTATTCCCTTTTTTTGCCCCATGATTTGATAGCCAACGCGCTGTCATCATTTCCGTTGGCGCCGCGGCAACATCCGCCAGGACCTTCGACTGGGAACCTATTAGCACCCTCTGCCACTCTCGAAATGGAGATGACCAATTTCCGGAAAGGATGGAAGTACATTGAACTTACGCTGAATCCGCCGTCCAAGTGCTCGTTGGAGATCTGCTTGAGGACGCCGACATATTTGAGATTATTGCAGAACTGCATCGCCAGCGAGTAGAATAGTTCCTGGTTGAAGTCGTGGAGCGAACTTTTTGGGTTGTTTTGCATCGTTGAGATAATCCATTTCATCAGCATTTGACCTGCAAGGCAAAAAGGGAAAGCAGTTGTTACTGACTGAAATAACTTTGATCACAGCTGGTCCACTTATTCACTTCGTGTCCCCCATCCATGGCCCGAAGACCAAAAAAAAAAAATAAAAGAAAACTTATAGCCACTAAGTTGAGAGATTTATGGGAGGGAGACGCTTCAACTCCCAAAACTGAGAACCCAACAAAAAAAAAAACTTTGGAATAAATAATTTTCTGGGGCAGGAGTCAGACAGAAAGCTGAATGAATATATGGAATAATCCTAATCAATAGGGCAACCAAAGAAATACCCTAAGAACTCAAGATTATTGTTTATAGCTATACTTTTCTTATGAATGGATCCATATCAGCAACATTGATTTATATCTAATGATATTACTCAAAGTTTTTTCGCGTATGCCTCGGTTACTCATCTAATCAGTTTAGCCATTGAACTACCTAATTTTAAATCGTATGACTAATGTATTGATAAGATAGACAGCCAAAGTGGACCCTATTAAGGCCTGAAAGGTATACACATTAAAAAGTGCATCCAATATGAAGTGTTTACTTCAAATTTAAATATTTAATTACAAAGAGATTAAACAAAAAATCTATTCATTTTTTAAAGCCACAAACTACATCGTTCTAATAATAATCCCTCAGTCAATGGACTCTGTCATAAAAAACTTTTGGTAGTAAAAACAAAAAAAATATGTATCGAAAAAAGAAGAAACAAACTTACGCTGGCTGTCAGCGTTTGAGTGGGAAACTGTTCGCAGGAGCAGCAGGAGCAGATGTTTTGGGTCACGAGTCGTGGGCAGGTCAACGGTCATCCCTTGGATGCGTAGGATGCTAATTCCCGACCAGGGCACCAACTCCCAGCCCACAGACAGGGCATCAGGTGGCTCCTGGGCCTGTTCCAGCGCCTGTTCCACTCCACGTTCTTTTTGCAAAAACCGAGCAGTCTGGGCCCTTTTCCCGGCCAATGACATTATCTGAACGTAATGTGATGGTAGTTGGCTGGGGGAGAGGTCCTCTTCGAAATTCCATTTCGCAGAGAAATTCTGTGGTTCTGGTTTCTCGATATTAGTTTGAAATTTCCTCGACGGCTGCTTGGCCAGCAAAGAGCACCAAACGTTGCTTAAACTAGAGGACATATATGTATGTCAGATCGGGAGACCCAGTAGAACCTTCTCCGATCAATTCAAATACTAAAATGTCGAATCGGTTTCACGTTGTACGTTGCGAGCAAAAAAAAAAATTAAAACTTGTCGTACATTATCAATACGCTCGTCTAGAGCGTACATATGTGACAACCCAATACGTCAGTTTTTTACACAGAAAGAAAATACTTGGGAAGAAAGGTCATTGGTCTAAAAAAAAAGATTAAAATTGCAACCAAGCTTTATTTTATGAAAGCTTAAATTGTCAACAATTTCTTCAAGTGTAATTGATAACATTTCAGCTATAGAGATAGAGAACTAGAGAGTATAACTATCAGGTTCAGAACAGGAGAGCTTCGATGGCCCTGACAAGGTCGTCTGGTTTATCAGTCATGGGTAATTTTTTCATCATGTTTTCATTGCCCTCCAAAGTTGAATCATTTTTATGAATTTTTCTTAAACACTTATGACGTTTCTTTCTCGTTATTGTTACGTCTAACTTTTATCATAAACTGACTAACCAACCCGTTTCTTTAAGATTTTCTGAAGGTTTGTTTTGGTTTTCGTTGGCATTATCGCAGAAACTTTTAACAACCTTTTTGATGGGTGGAGTGTTTCGCATTTTAGGACTTAAGATAGCGGCGAAAGCTGAGTGATAGTGACTGATAACTTGATGGAGACAGTTGATAGATTAAATAAAAGTGATGGAAAGGCTTTTAAAAAGATTGAGTGACGCAAATCAATGGGTTCTTTAAAAAAAAAGCTATAGTTTCATAGTCTCTATGCTTACATTTAAGAAAATGTATCTGAATCTATGGATACCCCTTGGACCTTATTCCATTGCCTCCTAAGATCATTAACTCACGGACCACATGCAAAGCTTCTGGCAAGGATTGGCATATTGGATGATACCGATGGTGGCAATGGGGTTAATTCCGTAGAGCAGCAGGACAACGGAAGGAAGCGAAGCTTAGCTGGACATCGCTGGCCTCATCAGTAGTGGGAATCTTTGTTGTTTCTGCATTTTTGTTGCTCCTATTGTTGTTGTGGCTTTTGCTTTTTTTGGCCTTTATTGCTGGCGCCGTCGCGGCAGTGGCAGCGACGTTGTGGCAAACGGTTTTGATGAAAACTGCGCCACGGAGAACGCAGAACAAATTTGCATAACTGCTTGCCAGCCAAATGCAATACTAGGACACTCCAAAAATTGAGTCTTTTTAAAATAAGAAACTATGAATACTAATCCTCCAAAAAATCATATTAAAGTGAAAGGGTTTCAACCTTTGAACTTTCTCTTTCGTATAGAAGTTCTAAATTCTTATTAAAAATTTCCCACATTTTTCTTTCAGTGCACAGTCATTTTGTGACGGTTTAGACGGGGAAGTGCATTGGATGGCAGCGGTTTTTGGCGCCTCACGCATGCATGCGTTGCATTCATCAACGGCAGAGTGACGTTCGCCCTCTTCATTCCGACAAACAAACCGGATGAGAATGAAACGATGCCGAAAACCACAAAGCAGAACTCAGAATGAAGCAATAGGGGACAGAAACTGAGAAGAGAATGGACACCAAAACGGAAGACTGGGGAGCTTAAGCGAATTCCAAATACACAAGAATATTCTTGGAAAATTTTAAAATTAAATAGGAAAATATTTGAAATCTCCAAGCTTCCCAAACTGTTTCTTAAATTTTGAAAATTGATATTTCAAATACCCATAATAATCCATCCTATTTACAAAAGGATTACAGGGTATTTTGGGCCAAAGGAAGTAGGATTTTGTGGCAGCTACATACCTTCTTCCCTTACCCAAAATATTGTTTCATTACGCTTTGGCCGGCAACATTGTCGTCTGTACTTGGTGGCACCCAGATCTCCTTGGAGCGCTCCGCCCGCTGTACTCCTTTGGCTGCTTTTAGTCCTCATCCCGGCCAGAATCTCTTCATCCAAGCGAAGCTGGCGAACGTGATGTTGTCGAGCATATAAATCAGATTTTTGGTCCAAAAGCGGTGCCGGACGTTGCCTGATGAAAAGTCGCGACAAAAAGCTTCTGCTCTTGTCCGCCTCTTCTCCTAGTGCCCCGCCTTCTTCCTGCTCTGTCTACTACCATGGCATCCCCCATCCCAATTTAAGTACACGCCGTCGCCCCATCTTGCTGGAAAGCCACGAAGAATTGATGGCCACTTCAGAGACAATGACAACGACGGCGACAGCGCGAAAAGCGTAAGCTCCACTCGAAGAAAATTTCTAGAAATTATCTAGTCATAGCTAGAAAAGCTAGTCTTACGAAATGTTTTTTTACTGAAAAGTTTGTGACTCATTTGTGAGCTGAAAGTCCATATTACTTGCTATTGATGGTCTAATGTCTTATCTACAGTTTGTATTATCATGGCTGGATTATAGCTTAAATATCTTGGATCTCAAGTATTGGCTTTTAAAAAACCATTAAAAGCTTATTGAATTTGTTTGCCAATCGTCTGCTAAAATTGCGCTTCAGAAACTGGCCTAGGCCTCGCAGTTTTTAGTTTCCAGTGCACCAAATTGCGTGTCCAGCTGAGTTTTGGCCCCCATCCTCCTCCCCATACCCTTTGTCGCTTTTTTGGCCTAGACCCCCCCTTGTTGCAGCTTCTCTGCTTCTTCGGTTGTTTGCCCAGCGAGGCGTTAAAATGTTTGTTTGCATTAATTTGCAGCAGACGACAACGGGCGGTTGATGATGATGATGACGGAGGATCAGGATCCGTGCATGACCAGGGGCGGGTGTTATGAGAGGGGGTGTTAGCCAAGCCTGACAACGATGAGCTTACCAATTAGCGCTTCCCCTCGAAGCGGGGCGTGGCATGTGTCAGAAACTGAGCCTCCAAAAATGCAGCCCGCTCAGCGCTTTTGAAGTGAAAGTTTTGAACTTCTTTTTGCGAAAGAAATTTTGGGTAAATGGAAATATATAGTTTTACAAAGAAAGTTCAATTTCCAAATGCACCAGAACGCAGGAGAAAGAAATTCTAAAAATTTTCTCTTTAAATATAAATATTTGCTGAGAGAATCTTGTAGAATCTATCAAGGATTCTTAGATATTTTCACAGGCTATGTCTTGGCATTAAATTAACAAATTAGTATGCCTTATATAAAAGATTAAATATTTGTCTGGCATGTTAATTCATAGACAGAATTAAATTCCGGGAATTTTCCATCTCAGCTTGGGAGACGAATTCCGAGCCGTGGTCGGAAAGTATGCTATACATTTTCAGGTTCTAGCAGGAAGGAGATTAAAGACAAGGCTCGAATGTATATGTGTGTGTGTGCACTTCAAACACTTGAGTGAAAATGTTAAGCCCGCAAGTTTTGCCTTCCCTCCTCTATTTACATACAAAATTTCCCAATTATGCAATCATTCAACTTGATTTGGCTTGCTTTTCTTGACTGATTTTCAGGAAAAAGAGCCAAGAGTTATCGGTTAGGAAGGCAGGGTGGGGGACCCAGCAAGGTGAAAAGAAAGTCCGCTGGAGCTGAAGCAGGCAAATTAATTGTTAACTTTAAGCAAACAACAAACGCAATCAAACGTGGAACTACCAGGAAAAAAAAAAGAAATGTTTGAAAATCAAGTGAAAGGGGCGAAAAGGAAAGGGAAATAAAATTAAATGTTTCCCGAGTAACGACACAAAAGGCAAACAGTAAATGCGCAGAAATCGCAGAGGTTACCTTTATATTTCCTTGCTCCCTTAAAATTCCATTTCTTCGGCGATTTTCCCGATTTCTCTTCTCGATATCCCTTTACTTTTACTGACTGCTCCTGCCTTTGCCAGGACCCCACTGGAGTCTCACATTTGACTCATAAGTGACGAAAGCAACGAGATAATGCTCTTAAAAAATTTATATCATATTTTTTTAAGGGTTTCAAATATATTAAATATATTAAAGGGAATAGATAAACTAAATGATTAAAAATATATTTTAATTTCTTTTCAAGAAAGAGACACTTCTCCTTTGGAGAGATCTTGGTAATAGTTTGATTTCTTTTTATATTTCTTTTTAAAATATAATATATTTTTCATCAATATTTTCAAACAACCTCTTACTTAGAGTATTTAAACACGAATATTTCGGCAAACTTACCTTCGAACTTTTCATATGCAGCGAAGCTTAACTTTTCCGGTACATAAGATGAGCCGCGTCGCGAACCAGCCCCTACAGCTGCCCCTGCCCCTGCCCCAGCCACGCCCACCGGAATTTCCGGCAGGGTTGCCGCCAGCGACGAAGTCGGCGTGGCCAAGAGCGTTGTCTCCTCACTCAGAATCGGGGCATTGGATTGCGAATTGGAGCTACTGCTATTGCCCACCGAAGACTTCTCGACCGTGAAGCTGGCGACCTTCTTTAGCACATTGCTCGACAGAAGGGGCGTGGTGGGTGTGCCAAAGCCCGGGGGCGGCGGTGGCAGTGGCAGGGGCGCCGTGTCATCCTCGACATTGTCAGAAGCGAGTACCACTGCTGGCGGAGCTGCAGAATTCGTTTGAGACTGCACAGGTGTTTGAGATGATTTAAACGAAATTATAACAGTTGATTGCGTTTCCAGCGACGATGGCGCGGCTCCTGCAGTATTTCCTAAAAGTCCTGGCGCTCCTGCGAATGAATGAATGACGAGGCAATGGCATTAGCCGGATAAATTTGTATAGAAATTCCCGCTCCGCTATATGTATATGTATTCTTGAGTTTATTTGGGGCTTTTGGCCCGAGCTTGCTGGCTGCTTAAATAAGTGAAAAATTGAAGATAAATTTATTCAGGCGGCGCATAAGTCACTTCCCATAATTACTGCTTAAATTGTAAAATATTCCGCAAACATTCGCCAATCATTAATCATTTCTTTAAAATGCTATAGGACATTTGATTTTTTGGTATTCTTTTCAAAGTTGGAAATAGTTACAGTGTTTATCGAATAACTTGATAAATAAATTAAAATTTTTGTTTACTTTGCGGCTCTTTAGTTTGTTTGCTTTTTCCGGGAAGCTGAAATTTTGAATATGCTAAAGAACGTCACGTCAATATTTAAATGATTTACAATCATAAAATCGAAATTCATGTACAACAGGGGCATAAAAAATGGCTCTTGCTGCCGGGAAAATAAACATACAATTTTTCTAGTGCATTAAATCTTCCATTACCTTCCCCCTGGCAGGACCTGGCCAATCAGGACTCCACCTCCCGGGTTTCGGGGGTGGGGGGCACTTTTTTATGGTCCCTTCACTCCAATTGAGTAGACCCTGCGGAGCGCTTATCGCAGCCCATCATCATTGACTGTGTACCCAAGTGGTTACGCCGACCCCGGCATCCGTCCCTGCTCCGACGACGGCCGCGGACCCTCCGATTTCGCCTACAGGCCTTCGATTTGGCGGAAAACTCCCGCGTGTATCATTCTATATAACATGATTTAATTAAAATTTAAACTTTCGTTTTTTTCCAGCCGCTTGGTTGGCTGGTTTGTTCCAGGGCCGCCCCTGCGGAGTAACAACAATGGGGATTCAACAAAGTCAGAAAAGGAAGCTGAAGCTCCGAGCCCGAAGCGCCTGTTTCCGGCCAACATTTTGTAAACAATGAAGACGTGTTTGCAATTTTTAAGTTTTTACAAATGTTTTTTGTTACTCGGTAGTATTTTTTGGCGCTTTATTTCCAGCTCTTCTGGGTATTCGCGAGCGATATGCCATATACCCCAAGCCGAGGGCCCGAAAAAAGCAGCGAACCATGTTTGCTTTTGTTTATCGAGCCGAGCGAGTTGGGTGAACGCAATTAGACGAAGCTGGTGGGTGGTGGGCGGGTGGTCGGAAGGGACTGGTGAGGAGTTTTGGGGCCACTTTAGCCGGGCCAATTATATATTTAAAATATCATGTGAGGGGCGTGGGAGTGAAACGAGTCCTTGCATAAATGTGCCAATAATTACTTTTGGGTCCTGCTTGCTTTTGTTACATTTTTTTCCCCACAAGCATTATTCTCGCATCTTTTTTTCTTAATATTTTTTTGGGTAAAGGCGCCGTTGATCGGATCAGTTTGAAAAACAAAGACAGTTGGCTGGGGGGAAAAAAAGGGTTTCGGGGGAGGAAGGAAAATTTGAGAGACGGCTTGCTACATGAGTTAATTAAAAAACTTTGCGTTAAGGTCCTGCCATCGTCCTTTTTGTTGGATATTTTTTTCTATGTTGGTCAAGAAAAGTATCAAGTTCATTAAGTTATTTACAGATGTTTAAGAAATAAGGAAAAATATGTAATTAAATAATTACAAAGCCTCTATGTATTAATTGAATACAAATTTCATAACCTCTTTATAGTTTAAGTATTTTCAACAACCATTAAATTTTAACATCCTTAGAATTTTCTGTAAAATTTGCCTAGTCGCTTTTTTGTGCCATCACCTCTGAAGAGACTTAAGGCTCTTGAATTTTTTGAAAGGACATGTGTGGAAGGTGCAGCCCTCGAGTCTACAGTTTGGCAAGCACTCCTGTCCGACCCGTGTTTACTCCTGAAATTGGCGCAGAGAAAAATAAGCAACAATCCGCACAAAAAAGGGACAAGCTTTTGTCTCTCTCCGAGACATCAGAGAAGATGTCTCTCTCCCCATTTCTTTTTTGAAGGACTCAAGGACCACTCAGTAGAGCACACATATGGCTACAAGTGGGACAACAAACAGGACCAGAAATTTTCAAAATTTAGAGAGGGGTAAGCCTCTTCTATGTAATTCATTTAAATGTTTAAAAAACTAAATTCTAAAACATCAATAGACTAAATATTTTAAGGACCTAATGGTAAATATTAAATGATATTTATTCTCACCTGATTCGATTGGGGTTGCAACACCTGGCGCTTGACTGACGGCTGCCGTAAATCTGGATGACAGATTCTGCAACTCCACCTTTTTCGCCTTGGAGACGTTGAATAATTCCCCATTTCCAAGCGGTGAGTCGACGCGATTTCCAGATCCCGGAGTGGGAATCGCACCCTCCATATTTCCTGGGGTCAAGGGCGATCCAGTTCCACTGCCCAGGACTTGGGCCAGCTTCTTGCCCAACTGCAAAGCCATTAGTTCGTCCGGCGAACTCTCCGCCGGGCTACTCGGTGCTACCAATAGATCCGAGCTGAGCAATATGGCCGGCTGGGCTTCCTCAACCTCCTGCAGGTCATTGGCTATGGTGAGGTGGCACACCTGTGATATACTCAAGCAGGCCAACTTATCCTTGAGACAACGCCGCTGCAGCTCGAGGACCGCCTTGGCTGTACTCGGCGACAAAGTCTCCACCGAAGTCACGCTGATTTCGCTCAGTGGACGATCGCGTTTTGATTGTGGAGTCCGGACGAGGTCGTTCTTAGCGGCATTTAGATACTGTTTGGGTTCGGCTATTTCCGGGACGGGATCTGTGAATAGGGAATCATTGCTTGAGCAGGTTGTGCATAGGGATCTCTGGTCGTAGGGAATGGAGTGGTGATGGATCGAGTTGGAGTGATGGTGAAGCTCCCGCTGTCTTTGGCGATGGGTCAGAGTGTCGTTGGAGGCATAGCAACAGTCGTCGCCGCTGCAGTTGTGGAACTCAAGGGAGTCGGTGCAGTCCAAACTGATCACGTCGTCTATATTCGGATTTATTTTTAAATGCCAGCAGCACAAAGTTAAGAAACAGAAAGGTATTCAAAATAGTTATAGAAAGTGTATGGAAGTTCGTTTGAGAAAAAGGTTAGAAAACTAAAACAAAATATTTAAAAACATAAGTTTCAAATCAAAAAATTGTGAAATTATGTTTCTTGATAAGAAGTTTTGTAATATTTTTATGGCTAGTTTATGATTATTATTTCTTGGAATTTTTCAAAAAACTACCAAAAATGAAAACAGAACAATGAGCTCACTTTTTAATTACTTCAAAAATAAAAAGTTGGACGGTCTGCCAACTGTTCGTGGAATGATTTATTTGCCATTAATTCGCGACTCTGATGGCTCATTCACAAAAATGCGACATGTGTAAGAAATATTAATTAAAAAAAGTAAATAAAAACAAGGCGCCACTGGAAAGAAGCAGAAAGTGGATACCAGATAAAAACTCTCTCCGAGAGAACTGGAAACCGAATGGAACTGAAAAAAAAACCCAAAACTAAGCCCCAAAGAGCCGCTGAATTATGAAAATCTATATGGAAAAAGGTTGTGAAAGAAAAACAGGGAAATAGGTGTGTTCTACTGGACAAATGAAAATGAAAATGAGAAAGGTTAGAGAAAATCCCCCAAAAAAGTAAACAAAGAAAATCGTACACAACAGAACTCCAAACTGGTTTGGCTCTGGGCCACTTCAAAAGGGAAAGAAGAGAGATAGGGCTAGTGAGTTGAGAAAGAGAGGGGGCGAATAAATAAGCGTTGGCGTCAGTCTTTTTTCCTTTTTTTTCCCATTTAAACACGCACCACAAATTGTTTAATTTGTTGTCTATGGGTAATTAAAGAAAATTGAAACAAAAACAAAAGAGTCCAAAGGCAAAGATGGGTCTAGATAACAAAGGAAAAGGTACATCACCATGCCCAAAAAAAAGGAGAGAAAAAGAACACTGCTATAACACCTGTAGAGGTCGGTTTCGGTTTTTGTTATTTCTTTTTCAGGTGAGCAAATTAGCTAATAATGGTCTTAGGGGGCACTTCACACTTTTCACAGAGTATTTCATCACATTTCCATAGCTTACTTTTTATTTTTAATTTATATTTTTGTTAAAACTTTAGATGCTCTTTTATTTCTTAGCTTGAAACGATCTGCGCGGAAGCGAGTTCAGTTACTAACAACTGGTTTGCCGAAGGGGGACTTGGGTTTGGCTGTCGGGGCCCCAACAGTGCGGAAAGACCCGCTGGAAGCCGCACAACCCAGAGAGGGAGCACTATTTGAGAGAAATTCAGAGAAAAAGAGAGAAATGTGAACGATACGGGAGAGTAATGGGAATATATTTTTATGAGTCTTAAGCTCGAATTACATGGAACGAAAGCAGAGCAGAACAACAGAGAGGCATGGGGATCAAGTGAAAAGATCGAAGTCATGATACCCTAAAATTATTATTCAAATAAGACTATATTCATGTTGGTTTTAATTACTGTATTTTAAAAAATAAGTATAATTTAAGTCATAAATCTTAAAATTATATGTTCAGAATTCAGGTTTGTTTTTATAACTAAAATAACAATAATATTCTTAATGACTTTATGAAATATTTACATATGTAGGTACTTTTAAAAACGTTTCTTAAGAAGTAAAATTATTATATTGCAGTTCTGTAAAAATGTCAGTCTTTGAATAGACTGATAGATTTAATCCTTCTGACAAATTTCCCTAAAAACTGGCATACCCTTAAATGTTAATACTCATTACAAAAAACACTGCAGCGGCCACGACATATTAGACTTAGAAAATCGCATGTGGTTTTTCTTTCTTTGGTGACTAAGTCTGAGCTTACCCGCCACAATATTGGTTGCTTCAGTTGCCACTTTTTCAGATGTTGCTGCAAAAAGCTTTTCAATAAACGCACAGTGATCATCGTTTTGGTGGTTATCCTCCCCGATTTTGTGAGATTTTTTCTTGGGTTTCGGTGGGGGCTTTGGTGGGGGTTGGGGTGCAATGCGTCTCTTTCGAGGTTGCTTGGTTGTCGGTGGGGGTTCCTGCAACGAGTGGGGTTGCTCCTCAGTGGACAAAATCCCCAAGGACTCGGCCGCCAATACATTGTCCTGATCGTCGTTGGATTCAATTGTCAGGTGACACAGTTGGCCAAAACTACAACGATTCTCCGTTTCCAATTGCAGGGACCTAAGCTTTTTCAAACGCGGCGGTTTGGCGGGCGCTTTGAAATAAATGAATTTTTGTTGCATACTTTTGTCCTGAAGCATCACTTTATATATGAATCGTTTGTCTATATTTAAGCTATTGTAGTTGCCTTGAAAATATTCTCTTGGATGGTGACATTTATTTTATTTTTCATTTAATCTATGTTTTTACATTTATGAATTGGACTATAAGATTTGTAGTTTCATAAAATCATAAAATATTTAATCCCCTACCTTTGTGTACATGGCTATTGTTTTGAGATCTCTACGCTTATGTATAATCGCATTTTGCTTTATTTTTCAAATATTTTTGAGGAGAATTTTGATAGAAAAAACCGAAAAATGACAGTTGCAATAAATGCTACTTTGAAATAAAATCTAAAATCGTATTTATTTATGGATTTATGTTTTGTGAAAATAATTAAGAATTTAATTTAATAATTAAATAATATAATTTAATATTCCTGGGGCTTTTATTGAATTTATTATTAGCTTTAATCAATTTAAATTAAACTCTTAAATTCCATAAAGAATGCTCCCAAAAGTATGCAACGTATTTTGGACTAGATTGTAAGATTTAGTATTTACACGCGTAATTATTGCCACATCATAACAAATTGTAAACATCATTAAACAATTGTTAAAACTAGACTAATTAAACACGCACTACACATACACATATAAAATGGCGAAAAAGGATCTCTATGCAGGAGAGCGAAAGAGAGGGGCATAGACAGATAGGGAGAGAGACAGCAGGCTATAGAAGAGATGAGTGAGTTTTGAACTTTACATGGAAATGTACAAGCAAAACTATTAAAACTAATTGCCATAAATATTAGCGGCCAGCCACGTGCCATGCCGAAAACTTTTTCACATTACAGTGTATGTATGTGTGTGTGGGTGAGTATAATTGTGTGTTAGCATTAGTGGTGTGTGTGCACGAGTGGATGCGTGGGTGTGGGTGCTTAATTGAGCACGTTGCCCTGACTCCGCCAGGGGCTGCAGTTCCAAAAATAAAATAAAAACTGGTAAGCCGACTTCCACAGCCATGCCTGGAGGTGCCACCCACCCATCGCCCATCACACCCTTTGGGTTTTTCGCTCCAAATCATGGCTATACCAAGTGCCAAAGGGTATTTTTGATTATTCGATTTCGGTTGGAAGAGCTACACAAACTCTTTAACTCTATACCTATTTAATAAACTGATTCCGCATTGATAGATGCTAAAATCTATGTAGGTCTGGCTGAAACAAGAAGTACTGGCAAGTCGAGCAGGACTTCTGCGTGTCCTTTCCTTACGCGATGGGGATCTCTGGGCTGGGCACTCCTACCCTTCGTTTTCCTGGGGGCGCTGATTCTTGGCCCCCATGAATTATGAATTTATGCATTGAAAAAGGCCCCAAAAACAGCTGCGTGTGTGTGAGTAAATGAATTGCGAGGAGTGTGCCGTGAAGAGGGAAGCAGGGACAGTCGGGAGGGGGCTATCATCTCTCATCGCTGAAAGGGAATTTTTGATATGAAGCCGCCACCCACAACCTTTCCACCCGTTTTTCCCTCCGGACCGGCACGTTTAGGATTTTTCGTTGATTTGATTTTAGGCTTTGGCCCCGCTGCAATGGCGAAAAAGCTTCTTGCACTTCATGGAGCAGAGGATATGGTGTGGGCGGGTGATTCTTTGGAGCCACCAAAGCATTGGGTATGATGAAGCATCTCTTTTTCGCTTCTGAATTGCTTTTTGATATGCTCCTCAGCCTTGAACGCGTTTTTTTCGCGTCTTTGTAAGCACCCAGCGAGGAAAAACTAAAACGCGAAAGAATATGGTACAGACTGGGAAAAATTGTATCCCCAAAAAAATTAAATTGTAATATTTTAAACTATGGCACATTTTATTCTGACCATTTACCAACCATTACTTGAACCAACAATCATATGACTTGACCTTTCATAAAAATTCAACAATCATATTTAGCAAATTGAAAAGCAAATATATCAATCAACATCATTCTGGCTTCGTGGTATCCTTCCACTGCCATTTATCCTCCTGCCATTCAAAATTCAAAACTATTTCCTGCGCTAACAAGAGCATTAAGAGTTCACTTTCGCGGATTGTAACCCTTTTCCACTCCACCCCCCATACTTTTTTTGTTTGAGTGATTTTTTTTAACGGTTGTTTTTCTTTTCAACCATTTTTTTTTTTTTTTTTTTTTTTTGTGGCATGAGTATTGAGGAAAAGTCAGACGCCTGAAGCTTTTGAACTCGACGCGTTTTTCTTATGGCTGTTAATAGACAGTCGTGAGTTTTGAAGTGGGTCGCATTCTGATGCTTCTGTATGTGCCTTCGCCCAGTTTTTGGGTTCTGTTTTTCATATATATTTCTCCAGTTTTTTTTTTTCCTTTTCGTCCTGTTTTCAGTTTCCCAGTTGCTGAGTTATGACTGCGAACGTGCTTGCTTTTGAGCTTCTGTTTTCGCCTGGGTGTCTGTCTGTGTTCGGCTTAATATTTTTAAAGTGGGCGTCTTAAAGATTTCACATGAATAACTAAAATCTATAAATTTTTGATTTCACTTTGCCAAAAAAAGCACAACACTCGAAAAATAAAAGACAGAAGGGCCAACAAAAAATATTATTTTTCAAGGGAAAATGCCAATAAGTTACAAGCAAGTCTAAAACTTGAGAGTTACGGCTTCGATGAGGAATGATGATATATGCATGTATATTGAGGGTCGAAGGGTTTAAGGGTGGGGATTTTGCAACAGACGAAGGTGCCACAACAATAACAACAGTATCAACAACAACAACAACAGTGAAGTAAGCTCAAAATTTCAGAAGAGTCAAGCGGTAGGGGTAAAAAAAAGGAGCGCACTGAGCGTAGAAAATTTCATAAAAAACTTCAATGAAAAGTTTATATTTTTTGTTCGCTTCTGTCGGGTTTTTTTTTTTTTACGTTTTTTATCCATTGTTGTAAAAGTTACCCGAAAAATTCTTATTTAAACTCCGCTTAAATTGCAATAAAGTCAAGTTGAAGAGAGTTTGATGTACAGTATCTCAAATTTGTTAAATCAATTATTAAGTACTTTAATAAAATACAAAATGAAGTTGCCATTATTTAAAAAACTAGACATTAAATTAGTCTTATTAAAGCTTAAAAACTTTAAAAACTTTCTAATGTTTTCACATTTATATTTTTGAAACGCACTGTAGTCTGAAGTTGCAGAGTTCAGTATTAAAACAAAAGTCCCCAAAAACAAAAAACTACAAAAAAAGAGGAAATCTGAAGGAACAAAAAAGTTGGAATATTGAAAAATGCAAGGGTCAAGCTATGGGGGTAACAAGAGGGAGGAGGTTTTTTTTTTGGAAAAATAGAAAAACGAACTAACAAACTGAATTTGATGCATACCAACAATGTCTGAAAAAAATAACAACAATAAGCAAAGTAAGTTCCCCAACAAGGAATCAACAATATAAAAAACAACTAAAGGACACACCGAGAAGAAAGTTTTGAAAAAAAGGTATTTTAAAGCTTAAATGTAAAAAAATGTTTTTGGTAACAGGATCAAAGAATATATTCTTAAAGTTACTTTCAAAGAACCACTTCAAGAATATATCTTTCATCCTATATGGTAAATTGTGTCTTACAATTCTTTTTGTGCATTTCTAGGGCATCTTGGGGATTAACTTACGAAAATCTATTTGTTCGGCGCCGTTATCCAATTGTCCCTGCTCCGCTTCCACTTCCAGTTCCGCTTCCGGTGTGGTCCAGTCCCCGCTTCCATCCCTGGCCACCAGATTGCCCTCCGATCGGGTTTTCGGTTTTGGTGAAGCCAGGAATGCCTCGCGAATCCTTTTCTGTCCCACAAAACGGCTCAGGACGCGCACTCGACTGCTTCGGCGTTCAATCAGGGCCACGCCCACCCCACCCACATCGCCCACTTCCCGGGCAATGCCGCTGGTGCCGCCCAGTCCCATCCGCACTAGACTGCCGCCACCTGGCGGTGACTTTTCATCGCTGTTTGCCGCTCGATTTTGTGAGTTTCCCATGTTGATGCAACTTTTGCTCCTCTTGGTCCTGGGTTGGTTGTTGCTGTTGTTGTCTCTGGTGGCAGCGCTGCGGTACTGTAAAAGAAGTTTACAAAAATCAATTAAAAAACTTTTCAATCAGTCGCATTGTTAGCGTGGGGTTTTAAAAAAATGTTTCTCAGGTATTTGCTCTGAAAATACTCTACAAAAGTGTTTCGCAAAGGATTTAAAATAAAAAATGGTTTATTTTCTTATTTACAAATATCATGAAAATACAATTCTTTATTTTAATTTATAACCCAATGCAGATAAATAATTTAGTTTTATTAACAAATTGCAGGGCGTTTCAAGTGTATTGTGAAATCCAGCTTTTGTTTTTTTATCCTTCTCGATGGCTAACAACTTTTTTATTGAAAAATAGTTTCAGAAATATGAAATGAATTAGTTGACAGAGGCACCTGAAGGGAAATAAGTCTGGCTTTGGAATCGAACAGTAGATGGCAACCTAGGTTGGTTGACAAAAAGTTGCTACCATAGTAATATGATTTCTAAAGCCAAGTTCGATTACTGGGGATGGGTTAAGGTGGTAGTGGCAATTATTCTGGGGCTTATTCCTTTGCTGCCATGTCAATAGCCAATTGCTCAAGGCCATTGGCCATGTAGTTGCAACTGAATTTTCATCCTTCACTTCTTTAGCCTCTCAGTGGAAATTTTAACTTTTACTTTTTGGCAAAACTTTTGCAGAACATTTCCAAAGCTTATTGTTCATTAGGGAGAGAGTTAGCGATATTTCATCTATCAAAAATAAATAAATACGATTCAGAGTTGGTGGTGTTTAAAAACCAATTAAATTAGAATAAAAGTTTTCAAGGTTTTAAAGTTTTGAATATGGAAAAAATACCCACCCAATATTTATCTTCTCATACTTTGGTTTACTATCTTATCCGATAAAATTGTCATATCAATCAAGTTCAATGACTTGATACAAATTTTAATCTATAATTATTTTTTCGGCTTTTCTAAGAGAGCTTAAAAAACAGAACTGTAAGAACTCACGGCTCTCTCATAAATCACAATAAAAACAAATTAGAAATTTTTTATTGGCCGAGGACAGGGACCACCTTGTTTTTATTAGGCCTCGAAAAATGGTGGACTAATTGAAATAATGAAGGAGGAGAGGGACGGGCTCTGGGGAGAGGTGTTGAAAATTGTTGGCCAAAATTAATTGGTAGCAATAAATTGCTGACTGTTGTCCGCCCACGTGACTCATTTTGCTGTACTTTAGGCCTAAAAAAAAACACCACAAAACTCACCCCTCATTTTTGAGGATATCAAGCCGGAAAAGAAATGGAGACACACTTGAATAAAAATTAAAAAAAATATTTTTAAGTAATTTTTTTACTTGAAAATTTTAAAATACATTTTTTGAAACCGAATATATAGTAAAAATTCTATATTTTGACTTTAAATACTATGTATGTATGTATGTGTCCTTCACACAAATCAGTATTCAATTATAAAGAAAATGTAACATGGAGGGTCCTATGAGAGTTGGGTTTTCTTTGCCACGTGGAGGGGGGGCGACAGAGGGGGCTTGGCAAAGGAAACCACGCGAAACACATTTTCTTAATTGTGTCAAAAGCGCAATTTTCTGCAATTTGTGTGAAAGAAAGTGAAAGCAAAGCACAAAAACACTTGTGTTTATAAACGTAAGCCGAAAGCTTACGCATCTGAAACAAATCTCAACACACACACATACACTCACATACCCACCTAAGTGTTGAAAAGAGAGAGCTATAGAGACGGAGCTGCCTCTCTTTCTTCCGGTGCAATTTGTTGAACAAATCTGATGTTGCTGTTTGGCTTTCTCCACCGCCCTCCTAAGCACCTCCCGGAAAAAGAAAATCGGGCGCGGCAGGCCCTCTGCTCACTATTAATACATATACATATGTTTTGATTGTGTTTTGGGTTGATTTTTGCACCCTTTTCGGTTTATTTTTGTTCGTGCTAATGCTTGAGGTTCGTGAGCTCTCCTATTTCCGCACTTTGGTTTCACTTCACTGCCTTAATGGCCAGAATTTCGCTGATTAGTTCTGGGATCTAGCAATATCCGCTTCCGTTTAGCATTTCTGCCACTTGGCTTGCACATGGCCGACACCCAACAAAATATTTGTTAGCACTTTTGTTATTTAATTGCAAAGTGCAGGAAAAGCTGAAAAACTGCAACTGCAGCTGTCAGATGAAGTGTCACAACAAAGCGACCGAATGCCCGAAAGAGAGCCGACAGGACTGCCGAAGAGAGAGCCAAGCGCCAACAGCTGACTCATAGGTCCTACGACAACAAAATGGGAGAGCACTACTTGGCGAAGCAACAGCGGGAAAAATCGATGGCACACTAACTGTGAATCCAACGAACCCATCAATGGCGAAGAGCGGCAAGAGAGCTTGCAATGTGCGAATTTCGGAGAGCACCTTGTGTCTGATAACAGCTGAGAGCGTTTATTATGACTTTGATTCTTATTTTTTATTTTTTTTTGAAGGGTTGCTTAGGCTTTCATATGCCCTGTAAAATATATATATATCTTATTTTTTCAGTATTATACAATTTTTGTTATCTTGGTCTTTGGTGCGTATATATGATTTATAACTAAAACGTCTAAAAAATCATATATTTAAGGGGTCTTCTAAACTACACTAAAATGTATTTTTGGATATTTTGATAAGAAGGATTATAAGTCAAACACATAAATTATTAGACTTTTAATCATCTTTAATTTGCCTTTATGCATTTTTTTTTTAGAAAACTGCGCAGATCTTGATAACAGCTTAGAATTTTTTATATGGATTTGATTATAATGTTTTTATTTTTGTGGAAGAAATGATAAGGTTTTAAGTTACCCTGTGAGAAATATTTAAAACAGTATTTCATGCAGCACGACAACTAGGCGTATACTTAATGTGCTTTTATTAAAAAAAAAAAAATAGTATTTAAGTTACGTAAAAGAAGATATAACCTTAAATATATTGTTAAAAATGAAAAAATAAACAATTTTTCTCAAAGTACTCTATCCATCGAGTCCTTGTTAGTTGAGAAATTCGTTTATAGATTCCCATACCGATGCCAGACCCTAATTGTAGCTCACATCTTGGTCAGGCAAATCGAATCGAGCGCCTCATTAGCATCGACCATCGGGGAACTTAATGTTGGGGTTACGATACCGGGCAGTCGCCATGACTCATTGTCCAGCACAATCAACAAACACACACTGATATAAACACGCTTACACGCTTGTACGCCACACAAATACAAATGGAGCAGGTCCCCGGGCAATTGCAATTGTGATTTTATGAGCTTTTCCGGGCTAACTTCTGTGGGGGGGTTTTGAGCATCAATGGCTGGGCTGTGGTTTATGCGCGAGTTTACACAGGGAAAATTATTAAAATAAAGACTAAAGCTGTAAAAGTAAAAAAAATATGTTTAATATGTTGAGAGTTTCCCCGAAAAAATTACCATATGAGAAATTATTTTTCCATTTAAATTTTAAAATATGTAACTCTTGTGTATATTTTTTCAGTGCACAAGCGCTTATGAAGCTCACCTCTCTTTTTATTTTATTTTATTATTCGTGTACTCTCCCTTTAACCTTTGGGGCAGTGAGAATAAAAAACGGACTTTCAAACCTGAATAAAAATAAAATTTTGCTAATTTGCTTGAATGAATGATTAAAAGGGGGTCTTTTCAGTCTTTTTAAATGTTAAGATAGGAGAAAGAATTCCCCCTTAAACGATGATGCAATATACACAATACTTGCAATAATACATACTGTGTTTTTATATTCGCCAGTACACTGCTTGTTTTTGCTGGTGTGGCCGGAGTTGGTCAGCTTTATAGAGATTGTCTTATGTTTACTCAATGGATTTAAAAAAGTATTTTTAATTGGTAGTCCGGAGTTATATGAGCGAATAAAATATACACTATTTAAAATTTTACTGAAGTGGTATATAAAGTAACTACTCAGATTGGCGTCTAAGATTCAGTAATAATATAAAACTTCATATAATAAATTATTCAAATAATATCTTGCACTGGAAATGGATTATTTAAAAACAATGTTATTATTATAATTATATCAAATTTTTCTTGTATGATCTGTAAGGCCTACTCGTAGTTAGGGTATTTAAATCGTATTACTTTTTATCTTGGCTTTTTTATGATGTTTTATTTTTGTTTTCGCTGAGGCGTTAATTTTTTCGGACTTTTCGCACATTTCTTATTTTTCCCCGAACCTCCCTCTCCCAACCAACATTTTTTGTGGGTCATCCACCATGTGAGGGTGTGTGTAAGTGTGTGGTGTGTGTGATTGAGCGATTGTTGTTGCTACAACAATTACTGTTGGAAATTTGTTGTTGCTGCTGCTCAGCTGATAAGCCGTTTATTGCTGCCTGCTACACAACTCGGATAAGAAGGAGACTTATGAACGGACAGACGGACAGACGGACAAACGGACACATGGACGGACGTAAGTAGCCGTGGGTCCGAGAATCCGATTAGATTTATGCATTTCGTAACTCATTAGCCGACTCAGATGCGATTTGTGAGACTAACGAAGGGAAACGGAACTGGAGAAAAGCGTTTTTAATTAGCTCATGAAAGATTTCCCAATTTAATTGGACTTAATGCATGTGGGCGAAATCCAGAGAAAAGTTTCCTCCTCAAAATGTTGCAGTTCTTCTACTGGCTCTGGGACTGGGTGGTGGATTTTAATTAATTTTACACGACGACTCGGCGAGAGAGTGCATGCTGAGGCCTTGGGAATGCATTTTGACACATTGTTTGACAAATTGCCAGACGCTGGGGACAAACCAACTCACACACTTTTAACAAAAGACACACTCGGCAAGAAAAGGACGCAAAAGGAGATAGAGAAAGAGATGGCGAGCGGTGGGCTGGCGGCAGGTAACAGAATCATCAAAGCTAAACTTGACGGCAAACTTGTGTCGTTGACGCACAAGTTTAATGCCAAAAGGCAACGTAAGGCTGCCAACGAAGCCCGGATAAATTGAGTCGGTTTGGGGCGTAGAAGGAGGGTCTTTATATAATTTATAAATATATAGAAATTCACAACTAAGCCACAAAGCAGAACTCAGGTATTCCTATCCCAAAAATATGCTTAATATGTAACCCTTTAGTTTTTTGAGAAACCCCTCTTTTTGGTAAGCCCCTGGCAGCCACACGCAGGTGCATTGACAACAACAATGTTGCACTAACTGCTCTTTTTGGCAACGCGCAAAATGTCGCCCGCAACATGGCGTATGAGCAATGTCTGAGCGCAGCACAAATAGCAACAATAGCAACTTGGAGAAGCACAAATACAAACAACAAGAACAATCATCATCTGGCCGGAGCATCCAATACGCTCCAGGGGCAGCTAAAACGGTGCCACCACCCCACCACCCATCTCCCTTAAAGCCCCACTAACCCCCTTCGATCCAACGACAAAGTCAGTTATGGTCAATAAAAAGCAATGCGAACTGGGCCAAGCGACAATGAGAAAGCGCCAGCGATTTGGAATTTGCACTGAGACAAATTTTAAGGACCCTAATAAATTAAAACTACAAATTTTTGTCTAATAACTAACTAAATAGAAGCCATATGTCTATTTTATTATCATAGTTCTATAGAAAAATAATATTTTATCCCTCTTTTTATTTTTCAAGTGTATTCAATTGGGATCATGTTGGAAGATGAGACGCAGTCTAGAAAAGCGGACAACAGATGGCGCCAGTGGCAGTTGCCCTAGAGATGATAGCGTGAAATTGCACGGAATTGGCCAAAGGGAGGTAAAAACCGTACCCAGTGCAATGTGGGCGTGGCACAGCCAAACGAAAGCCTAATGAAAGGAGCACACTTTACGTGCAGCTGGGATTTGTGGCAGAAAGGCATCGGAGTGGGAAAATTGGAACAGGTCATGCTCACTTATTGGATGGAAAAGCAGTTTGTCATTAAAGTTCCCGACTTAATTTTATCTGAAAGATACATTTTACGCCATTAAAGCAAACACCCAATGCAACTGGATCAACATTAACCAAGATCCCTCGGCCAACCAGGGGCACTACAGAATGGACTACCAAAATCTAAATTGCGTGTGTCCCAAAAAATCACTCGAAATTTGACCGCAATTCTGCACAGAGCTCGTACACATAGTTTCGCACACGTTTGTGGAAAGTACGGCCAAACTAACCAACAAAAAAATATTCACGTGTTGCGACGAAATGAAAATTATTTTAAATTATAGCCCTTTCCAGGCCTAACGAACCCCACCATCCACCACAACCACATGTTAGCCCAAATATGCCAGAGACAGGTTACCAAAATGTAGCCACGTGTAACCAAAAACACATTTTCAACATTTTGTAGATAAAAATGGATCTAATATTATGCATTGGCTTGAAAAATAATTCCAAAATTAGAGGTGTAAAGTTGATGGAGGAAAATCTATATAAAATTTCAGAGCAAGGACCCAGATTTTATTAAACGACTTTTAGTCTGCTATCCTAAATACCGACTCGTATACATTTTTTATCGCCTCGTAATGACACGCCCATCCTCCCACAGACACGCCCCCACAAATGCACCCCACTACAGACACACCAACACACAAACACACACACAGAGAAAAAGAGACAGATCGATCCGTTCGTATTGGACACCGTTTGCAGTGCTGCAACTTTAATTGCTTTGGTGGTTTGTGCCAAATTAGATTCTGCGGTTTTGTCGCGTCGCCATTCCGGTAATCGAGGATGTACTGTACAGAGGACTTGCCTGGGGGGCAAGGGGCAAGGGGCGATGGGTGCTGGTGGCTGGTGGCAGGGTGGTGTCTTGGCCATCACCTTTTCCCCAAACTCAATCGAATTGGAGCTAAGAGCTGACGCCGACCATGCACATGGCATCTGACTCTGACGCTGACGCAGACGCCCATCAATTAAACTTGTCAATGAGAATGCGATGCAAAAGCAGCAGAAACAGCGACAAGAATCCGGGGAATAAGAATTAATGGTTAGGGGGTGAAATGGTATCGGGGGTTTAAGCCATTTTGCATTCAAAGCTCTTCTAAAAGTTAACTACATTTCACGTTACTCAATGATTTTCAAATTAGGAACGTAGTTAGGGACATGTTTAGCTTTAAATTTCAGGTAACAGAAATGTTAATGAGATAAAATCAGAAATTAAATTAAATGTTAAACTTGTCTGAAATGAAAACTTTAATATTCCAAGGATGTTTCTAAAATATCCAGTCCAACCTTACACATTTAAGCAGGGCCTGAAGCTCAAAAACAACAACCAAATTCTTTTCAATGCAATCAACAAGGTCCCAAGGATAAGTAGCTCAACATATTCCCAGCAAATGTTATCCTAACTTTTTTTTTGGGCAATTTTTTGTTGTTTAGTATAGAATTTGTAAAAAAAAATTTAATGCAAATGCGGGTGAACAGCGAATCTTTTTCTTTCTATATCCCAATTTCCATTCGTGATGGCCCCGGGCCATTGACATGACTCTCTAGTCTTGGTTTTTATCCTGGTGGCTTGTCCTGTCGTTATGGACTCTGGTCTGTGGTCCTATCTACTATCTCAACAATTGTACGCACCAAGAAATTGATTTATTTTTGTTTACGCCAAAACAGCAAAAAGTTTACCACAATTTTAGCTTCTTTCCTTATAAATGCTGGGGGCCAAGTTTTTGTTGGTTTATTCTTCTGTTTATTGTACACAGAAGAAAAATATAAGGATTTAAGGATAGAATATGATCCATCTTTATTAAAAAAGTAAACAATTTTTAAACTAGTTTTGTTTGAAAATATTTTAGGTTTATTTCTAGTATTATTCAAAATAAAATAATTTGTGTTTATTCTTAGTGTCTCGTTTCGTTAGCTGTTTCTTGTGAAGAGTCGGGCTAATCCTAATGCTCTCTAATTACATTGGCCAGCAAGTCAACAGAGTCAAGGCCAAGTTTCTTCTCTGTCTATTTGAGTTTGCCATGTTCGCTGTCTACTTTCCAGCCCGCTTATCATTTTTTAGTCCTGGCTTATAGACACTCCTAATTATTGGCCCTCTGGCCAAGCCAAGAACTTAAGAATGCGGCCATTGAACTAGTCTCTACGAGCTTTTCCTTTCTTGAGCCTGTGTTTATGAGGGTGCCGCGACACCCGACGACATCAATTAGGCTACCAGGCAGGTGCTACCCGGAATGGTAAACGGGGCTAAGAAGTTCCCACCTTCTGACCGACAAATGTCAAGACGGGCACCACTTTTCTTTCGTTGTAAGAAATCTTGGGGTGTTTATGCGTTCTGAGTGGTTGAGAGTTTTTTATTTTAAAGAGGGGTTTTCCTGTAGCTAGAGTTTAATTATGGAAGGTGTGGAAATTCTCGCAAATGGTAAGAGAAGTAAAATCCGTTTATTTCAAAAATAATGTGGAAAACTATTTGGAAAAACTCAGAATATAACAAGGAAGCAGAAGAGTGGGTCGCCCAAAGATGACCTGGCGCCGTACAGTACTCCTAGAAATATCTAGGGAAAACATCAGCTAGGACACGATAAAACAAACAGCGCCAAATAAATTTAGGTGGCGAGCCCTTGTAGAGGCCCTAAGCTCCCGAGAGGAGTAATAAGGAAAAAAAAGGGGAGAAAGGAAAGCTATCTTTGGGCAGAGCCGAAGTTTATATACCCTTGCAGTTGAGTGGAAGTTTATAGGATATATCTACATACATACATATGTTGTATATCGGATGAGCTTTATATTGCAAATATCGAATCGACTTGGCTGATCCTTATTGCAAAAAGGAGCTTGGCTTGTATGCCCAAGCAGTAAGATAAATGACCGCTTTAAGATATAGTCGGATATACAACCTAAATATTACTAAAAAAAAAAATTTAAAAAAAAAAATTTAAAAAAAAAATTAAAAAAAAAAAAAAAAAAAAAAATATTACAAAAAAAAAAAATCTACAACAAAACAAATTACAACAACAAAAACTACAACAACAACAAAAACTACAACAACAAAAAACTGCAACAACAACAAAAACTACCATAACAAAAACTACAACAACAAAACCTACAACAACAAAACCTTCAACAACAAAAACCTACAACAACGTAAACTACAACAAAAACAAACCAATAAAAGTCCAGAAAAATAAACACCAACATTCACACAAAAATAAAAAAGGATTTTCCGATTTTTCAGGCCTGCTTAAGTGCAACCTATGAGAATCGAGGAGGAGGGCGCTATTTTTAAATAATTTTTTTTTATAATTTTCATTGAATAGCTACCAAAATAAAGTTGATTCTTCAATGATATTATATGCAAATAAACCGTAAAATTGTACTCTTCATTAGTATATGACTCGTTGGTGGCCTCAAAAGTAGGCAATGAAAATATGGGTGTTTACATTTTTTGTTTAAATAGCTTTAAAAATTACAGAAAATTTTGCGTAGAAACAGACAGACGGAGAGACGGACATGCTCATATCAACTCAGGAGGTGATCCTGATCAAGAATATATATACTTTATAGGGTCGGAGATGTCTCCTTCACTGCGTTGCACACTTTTGGACAAAATTATAGTACCCTCTGCAAGGGTATAAAAAGTAGAAGTAGTGATCAGTAACAAATAATTTAAAACCATTTTTTTTAGTTTTACCTATACTTCTTTCTAAGAGTCCCAAGCTCTTGGGCCTTGTGGCCTTGATTTTCTAGTTATAATAATGCGTTTCCCACACACTCCCATCTAGAGTGATATGGCTAACAAGCATTTATATTTATTTCTCTATATCCACAACCATTTTTCTGTTTCTGCGTCGTGAAAATTTATGAAGGGCACTCCAAATGGCCTACGAGCCGGCTTACAATTCCCTTAGCCCTCCCGGCCCCCACTGCCGTGGGGCTAAAGCTGCACAGTACTTAAAGGTGGGGGCAAAGAAAAAAGGTAGGAGGGGGTGAAAAAAAGAAGCCTCAGACGAGGCGAGCAAAATGGCGAGCAATAAAAATAATTGCAAATTTCGAAATTTAAGTGAAGGCATGAGGCACGTTTAAAGTGTCGCCTGGCAGCTACTCCCTGCCCCTAAGCTGCCACATCACCGTGGCACGGTGTTACCCCCCTCCTGTACAAACAATGGCCAAAAAAAAAACTGAGGCAAATGCTCGGCGCAGTGTAAAATCTGCGAATCGCGGTTTTCTTTTTTTTCCCCCATTGTACGGGTACGGGTATGTGTGTGTGTTTGTGTTTTACAATCTGTTTCGCAACTCACGTAAAATATAAGGTAATTTGTGGAAATTTGATGTTTATCGTAAATTGTTTTTTATTTGCACAATGTCACCATTTTGCGGTTTGCCAGCAGCGCACACTGGCAGACTGGCACGCATACATGCATGTGGAAACACTGGTGGTCAGAGTTGCCAGGCAGCCAAAATAAATACTTTTCAATCAGGGGAAAAAAGTGAAAAGTGTAAATTAAAAAGGGAAAATCCACTAAAAGGATACTTTTTAATAAATAATTTTATAAAATCAATGATATCTATTTAAGTATGGTATTTTACTGAATACTTTCTTCCTTAAAAATGTAAAAGCCTCTTTGTTAGGGTATCACAAATTTTT
Source organism: Drosophila pseudoananassae pseudoananassae (assembly GCA_018153035.1). NCBI lineage: Eukaryota > Metazoa > Arthropoda > Insecta > Diptera > Drosophilidae > Drosophila > Drosophila pseudoananassae. The sequence goes on along the minus strand of JAECXR010000056.1, from coordinate 13,173,148 downwards.
CTACCTTAATTGCGCCCCAAAAAAATGGAGGTTCTGGAAAAACAATTGCAAACATTTTTCAATTTACCTGCATGGCCGACACGCCCCTCCGCCTTTTGTTGTTCATTCTTCCGGTTGCCGTTGTTGTTGTTATTGCTGCTATTGTGGTGCCTTCTTCGTTTTTTTTTGTTGGTTTTTGTATGGGTGTTGCTCGTATACTTGCAACACGATCGCCGTAATGCAATAGGGCCAATAGTATGAGAACAGTTATCGAAACGGAGACTACTGGGTAGTATTCCCCAATAATATCTGTTAACATTTTGACCAAAAAAAATTTGACAAAAAACAGAACGAAACAACACGAATTTTGTCAGGAAAGTAAAATGAATGCCTACTCAATGAAAGGCACCATGGTAATGTAATTTTCATTTTATTCATTTTATAATTATCGTATATTCTGTTTTACATTGTATAATATATCGTATATCGTTACCGTCTAGATGTTACATTTAAAATTAGCTTTTCGGTTTTGCAATAAAAATTTCAGTGAAATATTTTCAACGCCTGGCGTTTAAGAACAGTTTTCTAATAGTTTACATTTAGTTGAAATGGAAATTATAAAAAACAGATATTTAAGGAGAACGGACCATTAAACATAGTTAAAGACTTAGACTTACAAATACCGACTAGGTTATTTTGATCTTATTTGGTTTTGGATTACAGATACTTTTTTTGGCTTAATCTTAAATAGGTTTTAAAAAATTATTTGTGTCCAGAAGAGTAACCAACCCACACAAATAACTTTCAATCTCCTTTCTTAATTATAATTAATTACCATTTATTAAATATATTTAATCTTGAATTTAACATAGATGTTCTATTCTCTTTGGTTTACTCTGTTTTGATGTATTTACAAATTCCTTAAATCGTAATTATCCATTTAAATGGTTTCTATTGCTATGGGGAAAGTTAAAATTTAAGTTAATTTGTTAAAGTACATTTCTATGCTTAACTTGTTGCGCAAACATCTCGAAAAATACTTCCGCCGAAATTCACTTCTAAGCTTTTATATTCCCGCTGGCCTTTGTTTGCCAAACATCAAAATAAATGCCTCAATTATGTGGATTTATTACTTGAATATTTCATAACGTAGTTGAACAATTATTGGATTAAAGATATTTCCAGCTTTATGGGTTTTCCTGTTGTGCAACAAAATGTTTTGAATTTTTTAGCTTTATTTTCTCTACTTTATCACCGATTGCAATTGGGCTCTATTGTATAGGGTTCGGGTTTCAAATTGAAAACAAAGAGAAAACATGTGTAGAACAAAATGCTTTAATAATCATTTTTGATGGCTACATGCTGAAAGCACTAAAGAAATTTATGCCATTTTATTTTCATTAAAGAAAGAGTTTCTAGAAAGAAAATAGAGCAATATTTTACACTGAAGTCTGAGGGAAGTTTCTTAAATAATTGGTTCATTTTATGGTAATTACTTTTCATAAATGATGGGAAAGACAAATAATATTTTAAAATATGCTTTGTCAAGATTTTTTAGTTGCTTTTGTAGAGCTCACTTTATTTTAGTGAACACACTCAATTTTTAATACCCCGCAGCTACAAATTGAAATTAAATTGCATTTTGCGTTTGTTGATTATTTCGTTTTTCCAGCTATTATAATTTTATTCAAAGATTTCGTCTTGTTATGCTAAAAGATATTTTTGCTATTTTATTTTTCATATTTTGCGGTTTTGTTTCGTTTGTCTATTTATAAATATATATAAATATATTTTTTAGTTGCAAGTCTATATGTGTAATGTAAATGCAACTCCCTTGGACTTTTGACTGGCAGCATCAGTTTAAAGTTGGTTGCAACAATTTCAATTTAATAACTCCATCGAGTTATGGGGTGGTGGGCTGTCGGGGGGCGTTGAGTCTACTATTTACAAAATGCACAGTAAATAAATTGATATTGTGTGCTCTGATTTTGTGTGGAAACTGTGAACTGTGCGAACTGAATAGAGCTGCACTGAGGGCTTTGTGCGATGTCAAATTAATTTGCAAATTTACACAATCTAATTTTAGGTCACCCAGGGACACACTGGCTCACCGATTGTTAATTTGTAATTACAATTTTTGCATTATTATAGGCATCGACAATGCGAACAATTGAAATTAGCAGCGCAATTAGTCGATCCGAGAAAACAAATATTCGTTTCAATTTAATGCCCCAACGGAGACAAAAGCTAATGAGGAGTCGAAAAGTTCCTCCACCTCCACCTCCACCTCAAACTCTGCAATTGTTTTTAGCCCTTTTTCGATTCGTTTCATGTCGATGGGTTATTTTTATTGGCCATGGCCATGGTTGTTTCTGGCCGATACACTCCTCTCGAAAAGCAATTAAATGAACATTTTGTCTCTTTTATTTGATTTAAATCAACAGAATTTTGCATATTTTGCAAACAGCAGTAAAAAAGGCATAGAAAACCTCAAAAGGTGGCTTTTGTGTTTGGTTGTTGGTTTAACAATGATTTGACCAGAATATTATGGCCGTGTTTTTACAGTTTGTCGCCATGGACCTCAATATTTTTGGCCATGGTGGTCATTCTTGCCATGGTGGACGTGGCATAAAGTACCGAATAAATTATTATTTAAATTTAAATTAAATATTGGGTGCGAAAAAAGATTAAAATAGGAAATGAAGTGGTATAGTTTTTGGCAATTTGATGGCTGTTTGCGGGTTTGACTTTTCAATTTACTAAAATTGTAAAGAGTTGTATTTGAAAAAAAAGAAAAAACCAGTGGCTTATATAAAAACTGTATTTTTAGTAAACTTTTAGGAATAGTTCTTAATTGTATTTATATGCTTTTTGTAGACTTTTCACATTTACAGCGATTTTGGGATTTTTTTTGTTGGTCGAAATAGGTAAATTTCCACTTAATTAGGTTTTTATGTTTGCTTTGTTAGCCATTTTTACGCCACTTAAACATTTAAAAATTCTATTTTTTATGCTTGTGTGTTTTGTTGCTCTTTTTGTTGTTGTTGTAGACTTACTTAAATGCTAATGTCAAAATGTATGTTGGTTTCTCTTAACGGCCAATTAGTTTAATTTGCCAAATCCTGTATTATATCCGCTGCAACGAGAGAGACGAAAATCGATTTGCGTTTAGTGCGATTTAAGCTCATTAATAAATAACGATAAAATATGCAATTTAAATTAATTAATGCTGGTGTGTATGGAGAATGCCCCACTAAGCTATTAATTTGTGTACACAAAATATGCATGCGAGTTGTTTTATATTTTATAGTTTTTTTTTTTTCTATGTGGAACGGGGTCAGACAAATGCTAGTCGCCTGCCTGAATATCAATGCATTTATATTTTATGCATTTATTTATAAAAAATATATACACTCTCGCCCCAAATGCATTTGCATTCAATCAGCATAATGCGAATGTGAATGGGCTGTATCATTTTGTATATCCACGTATATAGATATTTTTATCTAAATTCTATTGGTATTATATTCGCTGAATTCCAATATCTGTGCTTATATGGTGGGTGAAGCTCGATGCGACTGCCAAAACACTTCACATGCTCCGAGGAAGAACCTGGCCCTCTTCGCCCACTTGTCACCTCACTCCTTTCCCGCTGATTTGGGGTGACACTTTATGCACTTTGACTTGCCTCTGACAATTGCAACTTTTGCATAAATACATTTTCTGCATTTTCCACACTCCCACACACAACCCACACTCCCCCACGACACTGTGATTGTGTCGCTCAGTCGCTTTTCAAGTCAAGTGTTTGTGGAAATTCACGCTAGCTCGTCTGGCACAATAAAATACTTTTGGATACAAAATACGTTTCTGATGCATTTCAATTCGCGTCACGAATATTTATCTCTGGCAAAGCCACAGGAGTTTTGTTTTCTAATTTCGGTGAAATGCATTTCCCGATCAGCTTTGGCCTGCCAACCGATTTTTCCTCATCTCGGCTGAAAACTCAATTACCGCGCTATGTTTTTCCTCCAGCCACCAAAAAAAAAAAAATTCCTTTCACAAAATGTGACATGGTCGTTTGAGCTTTATGTTGGTCGCTTGTTGTTATGTTTCATTACCTAATAAACATTTTATGAGTGGCGTTGCTTTTGGCGAGGGCGTGGAGGGGCTGTTGGTCAGAACCAGAAAGACAGACAACCGCGCAAATTGGTAAATTGTTTGAAAAGATGCATTACACGCAGCTCCATGGGGCAGCGTCAATGGCCATCAGGTACCCCATTTTCCATTTACCCGCCGCCCACTCAGCCTGCTTTCCTGCTTTCATCTCCGCTTGGCCTTTATAGTAACCCATTTTGGCCAGGCCGTAATTAACAAGCTGCAAAACGGCTCCAATGGGCTGGCAATGAGTTATCCGGCATTTTTTTTATTTTTCCGCCTTTTAAGGGGTTTGAGGAAACAAAGAGTTGATTAGCTATCGAATCGGGGTTGCCTGCTTGGTTTTTATGGCTTTTTTAATTATTGAAGTGGTTGAATAATATATAATTAAAGGATTTTCATTTTGGGCTTGAAACCTCAAAGGTTTAAAGTTCAGTAAACCATCTTAACTTTTGTACATCTGCACATTGATTTTCTATAATTTTTAAATAATTTATAAGGAATATCCCTAGTCCCTATATTTCAGAGTATCCAAACGTCTTTCTAAAACAATTAGGTTAATGTCCAATATAAACTCTGTTAATGTTGACCCCCTTGTATCCTTTGCCAAAGTCCTGGCTGCTGTTGGCTCATAAAACAAGCTTGTCTGCAATAAGGTGCGTTTCTCTGGCAGGATGCTGCCTGTAGTGCTACCTGTCCACCTCCCACCCCCCATCTCATTGCCATCCATCCCCTCCATTAACCCACCAAGCTGTACGCCTGTGTCGCCCTCTGCCTTTTGGCTCGCTCTTGTATTTATGCCTATGAATATTTCATTTAATTGAAGCGCATTCATTATCAACCGCACACCAACAACAGCCACCCACACCCCGGAACGCTATCTCTTTTCGCCTCATAGCCCCCTCTCTTTCGCTTTTTCATCACCTCACCGCCGCACTTTTGGCGTTGTAATTAAAATAAATTTATTACGTAAAATGTTTTGCCAAAAAATTTGTCGAAAGTTGTGGCCTGGCCCCATGGCGTAATAAATAATGTTGGAGTTGTATGGGGAATGTAGGGAAAGTACATACATATACGGTTGACGGTGCAGGTGTGGGAGTGTTTGCATATCTCGGCGAATGTATGTTTAATGATCTGTGTACTTGTTGGGTTGTTGCTTTTGTTCTACGGAAATTGATGCGGTTAATATGCTTCCAATTGTTAATTTTTGTATCGTTTCGTTTGCATTTCGAAAAGCCACAGCAACAAAATAAAAACAAAAATAATCAAACGCAATTATAGAGGCAAGCTGAAACCAAAAAGCGAAAACAAAAAGCTAAATCTAATCAACAGGAAAAACAGACCGACCTAGCAACCAGCAAACCAGCAACCGACAAATTTTATGGATAACCCAAAAATTTATGATTATCCCTCTGATTGGCGAAACCAATGTGATTCAGTGTTGCGAGTATTGATTGGCCTTCGGAAATGGTTTTTTTTTGTTTAATAAATTATCGAGAAAGTTTTTAGTTATTCGATTAAATAGTAGTGATAGACTTGGAGAGCATTCTCCAATGAACATAGAAATTGAATCAGTCAGACATCGCTCCAAATTTGCCCAATTTGCAGCACAACATCGACACGAGAAGCCGAGGGAAACTGATATCAAGAACAGCACTAATTGAAATCCAAGCCAAACGCAAACTGCAAAATGCTTCGGAGTGCACTGCGCTGCAATTCAATACGGCGACTAGAGTGAAACACTTGAAATAAAAATATTTGGAATTGCGTAACGCGTTCCGTGATTTGTATTGTTTGGCATTGGACTCCGTTTGGCGGACTCACTACGGCGGATTGTGTGGACCATGGATAGAGGATAGAGCAGTAGATCCCGTAGTAGATCCCGCAAATCGGCAATTGGATTGCGCAAATCGAGAAACTCGCAAACTGGAAAGCATTGCATACTTTGCAGCGCAATTTCTGGCATTGAAACAACAGCGAAATACTTTGCTTTTTCGTTGTTTGATTCTTTCTATTGTTGTTTCTCAACGGTCATCAAAGTCAAAACGAGATGGCTGCACAATAGACAGAGAGAGGAAGGGATAGAGTGTGAGAGTGAGAGGGTTAACAAAAGTCTGCCCCTTTTATTGCTTTAAACTGGCCCTCGAGTTCCACTTGCAGTTCAAGCCAAGTCCTCGCCAAAAAGTGGTAGCAGTAAAATAGAAGAACCAAAAAAAAAAAAAAAGAAAACAAAACAAAGAAGCAACTGTCAGGATCTCGGTCTCGTCTTCATCAGAAATCCTTGGCTGACACTATGGGGAGCCCCTTTTACCTTTTTTATCCCCTCGCCGATTGTCGCTGCGTTTTTTTGCGGCCTTTTGCTAAAAGGGTATTTACATTTGGTTGCATATTTACTGAATGGAAGTGAAAGGATTTTGGGAGATATATCTATGACAGATATAGTAAAGTCATTTTCCTTTTAATAATAAAAACCTCTTTAAAAATATTCATATTCATTCCATCAATGACCATTAAGGGTATTTGTGGCTTCGTTTTTGTGTCACCTTTCCGTTGGCCATCATCTTGAGTTGGCATATTTTGGTAGCTTCTTTCGTTTTCGGTTCCGCTTTGTTCCTTTGTGGCCAAAAATGCGGCACACGCCACTGCAGATGCGGGGATTTTGGCCACGTAGAAGCAGTAGACGAAGAGGAAGTCGAGTCTTTGGCCATGGCTTTTGTTTTAATTGAAATGTTTTTGCCTCTCCACTCGCTGCAGCCACTGCTGCAGCTGCTTCTCCTTTCTAAGCCGATTAGAACCAGTTCATAATGTATACGGCTAAATTTGAAAGCTGGCCAGGCACTGCTCTCCACCCGCCCCTCCAGAAAACAATTGTTTGGGTCCACCCTGTGGAGAGACCGCAATCACCGCAGCAGTCTCTCTACGCTTTTGTCTGTCTATCTAATTGAAGGAACATTTAGTAGAAATGAACCGGCATATAGGGCGTATGCGCAACGTGGCGGGTGTCTTATGCATAACAAAACAAAAATCACGCATACGCCCCGTGTGTCCGAGTCTGTGCGAGTCTGTGTGGGATAGTGCATACTAAAAAACCGCAGGATCCAAATGAAAGCAAATTCCGTACTCTATTAGAAGGCAGAAGGCATCAAGCAGCAATCGCATTTCTTTTTATGCATTCCATGTTGCATGTTGCGGCCGACAATGGGGAGAATCATTCAATTTCTGGTCCATTGGGGGCTCCTGCGGTTTGGGGGTTCATGGAAAAATCTATTAACGTTTGAGGGGGAGTTTTAACAATCATAAATTTGGAATTCCTGATGTCTATTCTACAAAAATAATATGAAAATAAAATTAAAAGATAACTATAAATATTCTGTTAAAAAAATAAATAAAAGAATGCAGCAAAATATTTGTTGCCTCTTAAAAACAATCTCTCTCCACACTTTCCCATTTTTCAGCTTTATTTTTGTTTATTTTTATTTACTTATGGATATTTTTTGTGTTTTATTTTCTGGGTGTGGGGTGTTCGGTTACCATTCAGCGATTCAGTTCACTTACAGCTGGCAGCGTTGTTTGATTTTGATTTCGTAAAATATTTTTAGCTCTTGCATTTTAGATTTTTAATAGTGCCAGCTCGCTCGCTCCCTATCCGCTTCGCTCCTCTGCCTTGGTTTTTTTATATTTTCCCGTTTCAGAAGCGATAGATGTCGCTGCAAGCGTTTTGTTGTTTTTAAGGAGCAGAACGAGAAGGACTTTCATGGCTGGGGGAAGGAAGCTGAAGCCTAGAGCTGACTATTTTATGTGAATTTATCTCGGTATGCTGCTGCATCCTGGCGCTGCATAAAAGGATATACAGATGCAAATTCTATACCGAAACGTATGTAGATGGGATAAGGGGAATACGGAACAAGGGTTATCCACTTGTGGAGAAAGGATGTTGGGATGTGAGGCTGGGCCTGAGCATGGGCTGCTGTCTGCCATTGTCCCGAAAGTGGGGAAATTCTATTTTATTTATCCGGCTAGAAGCAGCTCCGGCTAGGATCCCCAGCACAACTCTTAGCCAAACATTTCCCAACACTTAAGTGCATAATCAATCAAACTGATTTCTCAGTCGCCTCAACCGATTCGGATTTTCTGGCAATGGATTTGTGTGGATGTCGATTGGATTTGTGGATGGATTATTTTTCCCATGGGATTTTTCTATTTTTGGCCGAGCTTGAGTTCTGCCAAGACATAATGGAATTTTTGCTTTCGGAATTCCGAAGCAATGATTTCGAAAATCTTTCAAATTAACAAAAAAAACATACCCATTTGCTGCTGTGGCTTGGGCTGCTGTCCCAGGTCCTTTCTCTGCGGCGGTAGAGGCGGTTGCTTGCTGGATTTCCTCAGGGTGCCATACCGCTGGGCAGCTTGCAACATTTCGTGGGGCGCCAGGGGCTGCGCCGGGGCAGACCCGCCGGCGGCGGCCACGAAGCTCTGCTGGCTCAGGGAACTGGTCACCGTCTGGATGTGCGGCGAGTAGCCGCTGTAGTCCACCAGGCCGCTGAAAGCCGACGGCGGCCGCTCCACGTAGATCTGCTGCGACTGGGCGGCGGCCAATTGGAGGCGCCACAAGGCCTCCTGCGACATGTCCCTGGCGTTGCTGTAGTTGTTCTCATTCGAATTGTTGCTCGACCCTGCGAATGGCCATACACATTGGTTTTCTGGTTATTTTCGGGCTTAATTAGGGACTCGCTGGAAACTAAATAGGCAGAGTTGTGTGAAAAAGGGTGCCAAGTGCTTCAGGTGCTTAGAAGTGAGTGCGAAAAAAACTTGACAGTCACGGTGGCTAATTAGAAACAAATACACAAACTAACATGAACTAACATGGATTCATAAGTGCCAGTATTACCCAGTCATTCCCATCAGGCAGCTGTCCAGCAACAGCTCACTTGTGTGGGAATAATGCCACCCGTGTTATTTATTTTTAATAACATAAAATAATTAAAATTAATCAAAATATTAGTAGTTCTCTGTGATTATTTTGGTCGGCCCCTCATTAAATAGTTTATACAATTTTTATAATTCCTCTTTAATAATTTTCAGAAATACAATATTTACATCACGTGCATTCGTTGAACTTGTTAGGTTTTGGTCAACGGGCGACTTTGAAAAGGTCCAACCAAATTCTTGACACGTTTTCGAGTAAATTGTATTTCGAAAGAAAACAAAATAACAAAAACATTCACGACGAAATTTAAGTTGAAAAACAAGTTGTGGAACAAACTGCCTGGCTGTCGAGTCGAATATCTTAATTCCATTATCCGGGCCGGGCCATCGATTACATTATCGCCTGTCGGGCTTCCATTGGTGGACGGCCTTCATGCGGCGGACACAGGACAAGGTTGCGGCCACCAGTTGCCTGGAACCGGTGACCAGAATATCCAGTTCGTTCTTCATTCCGTAGCTTTGCTTGCCGTACTTGTTCAGCAGATGCTCGAAGAAGGCGTTGATCGAGATCGATAGCTGGGAATTGTCCTTCTTGCCGTTTTCCTCGCATAAGGCGCGCCAGTTTCCGGCATTCCGTTTGGCCCTCTGCAGCTCCTCCATTCCGTGCCAGACCATCGGGTTGCCCTCCTCCTCGGCCATGATCTCGCCCTCGAAAAAGTTCGGACTCGGCACAAAGCAGGCCTCCTCGAAGCGCAGGTTGCTCCGGATGATGGTCAGGAGGTCCTTGGCATTGAACTCGTTGACCTTGTTGAAGAGCAAGACCTTCGGCTGTCGGTTGGAGCGTGTCCTCGTGTAGAACCAATCGCGACAGGCCATCATCGATTCGAAGGTGTCGGCGCTGTCCAGGTAGACGTTGAACATGTCGTGCTTGATGAAGTCGAACTGTCCTGGCTGCTCGTACAACTCGATTCCCCGAGTGGTTCCAGGAGTAAGGGATGTGGAATTGTGCTCCAGGCCCACAACATATTCCGGCTTGTGCCGTCTCAGGTAATCGTAGGCCAGTTGGATGCCCAGAGATCCGTTCAAGCGCATCGAGTAGTTGGCTTTGTTCATCAGATGCTTGTTGCTTAGGTTGCCCTCCATGTAGTCGGTGAAGGCGGGCACCCGGTGGAGCTGCAAGCCCAGCTGGTTGGCCTTTTGGGCCAGGACCTCGGAGCACTCCGTTTGGGTGACGCTGGTGTAGATGCTGGCATTTGGCTTCATGATGGCCGCCTTGGCCCAGGCAATGTCCCGCAGGGAATTGCTCAGATTCGAGCTCTGCTCCCATCCCAGCGTCGTGATACCGATGGTCTCGGCATGGTAGGCTATATTGGTGGCGTCGCTGGCGCACAGCTGTCCCACCTCCACAATGATCACATCCACACGGGCCTGGTGGAAGGCATGGAAGGCCATGACGGTCATTAGTTTGTTGTACGAGGCTGTCGGCTTCGTAGTCGCCAATTCGTTGTGGATTTTCCAAAACAACTCGGTAAACTTGGTCTCCTCCAGGGGATCGCCGTCGATCCGGATGCGCTCACTGGTTAGGAACATGTGGGGGGAGCAAAGAACTCCCGTTTTGACGCCGTGGCAGCGTAGGATACTCTCCACGATGCCACAGGTCGAGCCCCGGCCCTTGGAGCCGGCTATTTGGATCACGGGTATGGTTTTCAGTTGCTCCCTCCTCAGGCCTGTCTTCTCCAGGCATTCCAGCGTCTGCTCTATTATCGGATCCGCTTCGGCTTTGCTGCCCTTGGAGGTGGCTCGTCCTGCCGCCGGCTCCAGGGCCTGGTAGCTATTCAACTGCTTGATGGCATCCAAATAGGCCAGGTGCTCGGGACTCTTCTCCTCCGGTTCCGGTTCCGGCAGAGTTGATAGTACTGCGTTTTGGTGGCTTGTCGGCGGTGGAGTTGATGGCGTCTCGTTTGTCTTACTAATTTGCTGCATTTGTTGCATCTTCTGGGCATGCAGCTCCTTGCCCGCCTGCTGCTTGGCCTGCATGTCCTTCAGCCACTGGGCCTGCTTCTTTTGCTGCGTTCCCTGCATCCGACTCATCCAGGACTTGCGCTGCGCCTCCGAGGAGGCACCCTTGAATGCCTCGTCTGGTTCTGGCTTCTTCAGAGGCTGATTGCCCATATTGGCCATGTTTTGTGACTGCCAGGGGTTCTGATTCCGGGGCATCCCGCCAAAATTTTGACCAAAACCCGAATTTTGATGGTTTTGGTTTTTCATTTTCGCAGGACTCGCCGGTGTACTGCCCTTGGCAGCCGCCAGCTTGGCTTTCTTTTGCATTTCCGGTGAGACTTTCGCCATCCACTTGGCCCGCTGATCGGCGATGTTGGGTATCGTTGGTTTTTGGGTGGCTGTTATGGCGGAAGGATGCTTAATTTTGGTCCCTATTCCCGAGTTGATGGTGCCTATGGGCTTCTTCTTGTTATCCGGAGGTGGTGGCTGATCAAGTGGTTGTGGCATGTCCTGCTCTGGCGTGGTCTGCGGGGATGGGGACTGCGACTGGACTTGCTTCTTGGACAGCTCCTTGATCGTGCCCTTGGTGGGCCTCGGCTGGGGCGACTTGAAGCTCATTTTGAAGAAACTCTGACTCGACTGCACCCACCATTGAATACTGCCCCGCAAACGCGGCTTTTGTCTTCGGGCAATCAACGGCAACAGCGAATACATTCCGACAACGTTTGGGGCGAACAATTAAAACGAAAAATACGATTTTTAGTTGATTTTTCAGCGATTTTGTGTAGAGAGGAATCAGGCGAATGAATAGCCAAGAAGTGTTGAAATTTAGATCATGGATTTTGTCGAGGGAATTTTCTGTGTCAGACTTGTTCAAATTTTAATCGTTTGTTACGGCTGTAAAATCCCAAAAGTGTCACTTCCATCGGACACGTAACGAAAGGGTAAAAATATTACACATTAATACTGATATGATATCATACAATAGTGATAATGGTATCTATTTCATAAATGAATTAACAAACCAAAATATAAATCAATTTATAAAAAATATAAGTTAATAATTTAAAGCATTAACTTTTTTGTTCTTAAATATTATCTAGTTATTTCAAGAGTCGTTTTTTGAAAGGATTATTTATCCTTTGTACATCCTTAATTAAATATATATTTCCAAATAAAACTATGCTAAAATACATTTTATGGATTTTAGTTTATATTATTCTTTCTTGTCAGAAAAAATAAAATAAAATCCGTTTCAAAACGCCGCCCTCCCCCGTAATCCGCTTAATTTTATTTTAATTATTTCCATTTCGGAGTGCAACAACAATTTGTGGCAGGCACGAACAGCAAGTGCGAGTGGGAAACATTTTGGGTGTGGTGCATATTTTTAGTGTCGAGTGGGTGTGGGTGCAACATTTTGCTTATTTGCTTGCATGTGGTGGTGCGATACTGAAAGTTGCTCCTTTTCATTTTCAGTTTTCTGTTTTCAGTTTTCAGTTTTGTCACTTCTAGCTGGAGTTACCTGTAATGGCTAGTGTTGTTGTTGTTGTTGCGGCTTTGGCGTTACGGGAAGTTGTTGTGATGGTGGTTGCCAAAGCTGTGGTGGTGCCCGCTGTGGCTGCGGTCACCAAAGCCCTCTCTCTATCCCTTTCCCTTTCTCTATTTGCCAGATGAATGCGTTGCAAGGTGGTTGTGGCGCTGGAGCTGGAGCTGTGGTTGTTGTTGGTGGTGTTGTTGGTGGAATGGTTGTTGTTGCCGTTGTTGTTGTTGTTGCTGAAGATTTTGTTGTTGGTGGTGCTGGCAATGGTGGGTTGTTTCGTTAGATTGGCGCGTGCTATAAGTTGCTGCTTCGGGTTAATGTTGCTACTGCCACTGCCAGTTCCGCCGATGTTGCATGTTGCTGGTATCGCCTCAAGTGGTCCTGCTTTGGTTCCAACCACCAACGATGTGTGCAGGAGTGTGTGGCGTACAAGTATGGGTGTGTTTCAGTGGGTGTGTGGTAGTGCGGGGGCAGAGAAATAGTAATTAAGTTGACGCTTGCCAGAGAGATGCAAAGAAAGGCCAACAAAGCCAACGGAAGCCCACAATTAAAATGCATTCTTGGTTGTTGCACTTCAGAAAAAATGAGCTAGATTGCATAACTATACATTTTTAACCAGCTTAAATATTAAAAAAATTATTTTAAAAATTATTTCTTGCAAGCTTCCTCACATTTAATCCCTTTCCATTTGGTTTAATCTTCTTGGTTTTATTTTAAAAATTGGTCTTAACTTTAAAGTGAAATGGGAAGAAATAGGGGTTTGGGTTAAGCTTCTCAACCAAATCGGATTAAGGCCGCTTTAAGATTATTCCAATTATTTATTTTCTATCTTAAACAATCATAATTGCTTCTCATTTATTTAATAGACTTATCATTTATTGCATAATAAAATATAAAGATATCTTTGATTTATAGTTTTCCTAAGAAATGTGACATAATAAAAGCAATTAGGAAAAAATTGGCTTGAATCGAATTGGCTTTTAAGGCTCTTATGGCAGCCAATTAAAATCGGTCAGTGCTAGAGATCTTGGCCAAAGGCTACCGAAGGATAACGCTTTAATTCTCATTAATTGGCGTTACGATGGCAAGTTTTCAGCCGCTCCCATTTCCGTTTCCGTTGCCGATTGGTGTCATTTCGGTTGCCAAGGCGAGCTGCTTACGGTCGGACACCAAAACACCATGGAAAATTGGTGGGAAAATCTGTGTGAAAATCTGCAGAGTGATGTGGGGGGAGCTCGGTGGCAGCTGGAGAGCGGATAGTGGACAGGGAACACGCTGCATTTGCATGAGTAGCTTGGTAAGTGGAGAACGGAGGTGCCGTTCTAGATTGACATGAAATGCAATTACGGCCAAAAAGTCCAGCACGGGCATCCGGGGATCCGGATTCTGGATCCGGGATCCGGGGGAGACAAGGACACACCATCGAAATGGCCGCCATAAATCTGCGCCGAAAAATGTGTCGCTTAATCAAGACACACACACCACGCCCACCCACCACCGCCTCTTAAAACCTCAAAGCCTCACCCCAAAAACCACTGCACCGTGCCACCCCACACTTCTGGGTCCCTCATCACTGACGGAAAGCCACAGAGCCACGTCTCTTCATAAGTTGTCGCCTGGGTGGCACGGAATCGGTCCACCCTAATACACTCGGAGAAAAAGTATCTCCTTTTAGGAAACTAATTCAATTTTGAATCTCATAACATGTACCTTTTGGATTTATATCCTAAATTTAGATTTATTTCCTATCCTTTTTTGAAAAAACTTTCAGAATCAAAGAAATATATTGCTGTGTGGCTGTACTTACACTCTCCGGCTCCGGTTCCGATGCCGTGTCCATGTCCATGTCCGTGTCCTATTCCGTGGGATCCTGCTGCCGAGTTGGCGGCGGAGGGCAGCACTTGATAGCTGTCGCCGTCCACGCCGATGGCACTTGTCACATGATAGCCATAGCCGTTTGAGTGTGCACCACTGCTGACTCCTCCACCTGCCCCACTGGCTGCCCCAGATCCTGCGCCGCCACCACTGTAAATTCCCAGAATGGCTTTGGGTTGTTGGTACTGACCGTGGTTGCTGTGGTGCTGCTGCTGTTGCATATTTAGCTGCTCGTCGGGATCGTGGAGGGCGGTGAGGGTGAGCTCCATGCCACAGCCTCCACCGGTCTCCTTGGAGTCCAGGCTGCCGGTGGGGTAGTAGGGCGGTGGGGGCGGGGGCTGCTGCTGGGACTGCTGTTGCGGGTCACCCACCGACGTCTGGGTCAGCGAGGGTCTCCGGCTGGCGTCCAAATCAAGGTCGTACTCCTTGCCTCCGGCGGTACAGGGAGTCGTGGTGTTTGTGGCCGTGCCTGTCCCCCCGGCCGCTTCCTTTTTGGCAGCGTGTGTCCTGCGACAGCGACAGAAGGCATAGAGGAGTGCCAGAAAGATGCAGAAGGATATCGAGGCGATGATGATGGCCACCAGGGCGGAGGTCGTCATGGAGGAGTTGTGCGGCATGTAGGACTTGCCAACTGTAAGGATTAAGTCAGAAGGTTATAATGGGGATACAATCAGAAAAGAGTGTAATTTATTGGATTTAAGATCTTATTCTTTTTCAAAAAATATATAAAATATAATACTCACTTTCTGCATTTGCGTAGGCTCCACAGTGCTCGTGATTCGATCGCAGACATAACTTGACTCTTACCACGGGTCCTGGCCCTGCTGTTTCCGCCAGTGCCATTGTTCGATCCTCGCCATGATGGGAGCCACCTGCCACGCCTCCAACCACACCGCCACCCACGCCCAAACTGCGACCCGAGGTGGCGGTCGTGTACTGAGCCGGCCGGGACATGTGATTGATGACGGCCTCCTTGAATGTGGTTTCGCTTCCCGACGGCAGCAACGTCAGTGTCTCCACAATCTCCCACATGGGTACAGTTGCGTCACGCGTTACTAGCGACTCGACCACGGCAATCAGGGACAAGCAAGTGGCTGCCACATTGATGCCCAGGACATGGGAGTTGGGATCGTAGCTGACATGCAGGGGCGGTGGAATTTTACTGACTTTCGTGGTGGCCACTACCTCGTTGGAGTAGGCAGAGGTTCCCTTGGAATTTAGGGCATAGACCTTGAACATGTAGCTCTGGTGTTGGTCCAAGGGTGCCAGCTTACAGGGATTCTCCTTGAAGCAGTTGAACTCAATCCATTCGTGATTGGAGTTGCCGCTGGACGAGCTGCTTATCTGGTAGCTGGGGATGTAGCCATGGCCTGAGCAGTCGGACAGGCTCTGCTCCCTTGGGGTGGCCACTCTGCGGTAGCTAACCAAGTACTTGGTATTTGAGAAGCCCCCATTGAAGCCTGGTATCCAATTTAAAACGGCATAGTTGTGACCCACTTCTAGGATCTTGAGGTTGGTCGGTTTCTCCGGGGAGCCCTTGGGCTGCAATCTAATGGGTGCTCGGATACTGTCCAAGGGATTCACGGCTCTGCAGATGTACTCCCCATAATCGGAATGTTGCAGGTGGGCTATCCTCAAGATCGAGGTGTAAATGTCATTGTTCTCCATCCTTGTGCTGATCTCGTAGTGGCCGTCGGAGGACATGGTCAGAGGTGAGGGATTATTTCCGTACTGCCACTGGAATTCCGGCTTTGGATAGGCCTGAACACGGCAAACAACTTCGGCGGATTCCCGCATGTCGTAGGCTACCTTATTGTACTGATGAATGATGATTGGCTCGTGTTCGATCCTCAGATGCATGGAGGAGTTGGCCGAGTTGACGTCGTTCTCGTAGAGGCAGGTGTAGAGACCCCTGTCGTTGGGCAGCAGTTGATTCCCGTTGGGTCTAGCCTTGCCTCTGAACCGAAGAATACTCTGTACCGCCACCACACCACCGCCGGCATCTGTGGGTGTGGTGCGAATGTCGAACATTTTCCTGGTGGCCAGAATTTCTGTCCCATCCTTGATCCATCGAATCTGGGGAGTTGGTTTCCCTTTGGCACTGCAGGTTACGGCATAGTCCACATCGCCCACCCGTCGCGTCATGTGCTGCTGCAGCTTGGCCAGGAACTGCGGTGGCTGATGCACCTCCAAGATAATGGTGGCTATCTTGCCGATTCCCAGCTCATTGACGGCATGACAGTGGTACTTTCCCTCGCTGCCCAAGTGCGCCTTGGGGATGGAGTACTGGGGACCCTGGGCCAGGATTTTCTGAGTGTTTCCGATATCGCCGTCAATGTCACGGAACCATCGGTACTGCGGCACTGGCCACCCGGGAGGCATTGCGGAACAGGTCAGGGTCACGCCATTGCCCACATGAACCACTGGCTTGTTGGGCGTTATGTATGCCTGGCCAGGTCTATGCCGAACTAGCAGAGCCACTGTAGAGTTACCAACGCCCTCGACCCTCTTAGAGTTGAATGGCTGCATTATATTCACCGATCGACAGATGTAGTTCCCGGCATGTTCCGCCCTCACAGAGCCCAGGGTCAATAGCTCGCCATTATGTCGGAAATCGGGGGCACCTTCCTTCAGCCATTCAATGTTGATGGGCGATGGATTCGCAGTGACGTTGCATCGAATCAAGACAGTTTCCCCTTCCTCAGCTTCGTGGGTTTTCGATTCGATGACCACAATGGGTGGATACAGGACATCCAGAACTATATCCTTTTCTCCCGTTTTTCCCAAGCCATTATCAGCGCTGCAGGTGTACTTTCCGGCGTGATGACGATTTACCCTGTAGATGGTATGAGTGGGCGTGGCACTCACATACTGACCGTTTCTCGACCATCTCACATTGCTGACCATGGGCTTGGCATCCACCCGGCACTCCAATTTGGCTACGTGATCGCGTTCTATCCGGAGAGGGTTCTGGGGCCCGACTTCCACTCGGGGATAGTCTAGAAATAGAGAAGAGGAGGATATGGTTAGAAATATAGGTTCTCATTATACCCCAAGTAAAAGCTGAAAATATAAATAAAACCATAGAAACAAGTTCTGCCGATTTTAGGCCTCATATAACCTATTATCCCAAATTTATTCACCCAATGAAAATCTATTTTTTCGGTTCATTCGGGTTAGCATACAAATAGGCAATTACAGTAGCTAGTTTAGATTCCCCTCTCGGTCTATGTTGTTACGCCGGCCCATTAACTTGTCAATAACCGTTTTCAATTACACTGTGACGGCAACATGAACAGTAATCGCAAAAACGAAAAAAAAAAACTATAAAAAAGCAGTTTATACCAGGGAAGGACGTTGACGAGTTCAGCGTGACCCATCGACATTTTTAAATAATGCCATTTTGTGGTACAAAGAAAAAAGCAATATATGTTTAGTGGGGGAACAGGGTCTAGAAATTACCAAGGCACAGTGGTTTAGGTAAAATATTTGGAACAAAAATAGTTTCAGTACTAATACTTGTTTTAAGACTTGTATAGTAAAAGTCCAAATATCCTATAATTGAAATGTGGTTGTTAACAACTTGTCTAGACATTATTTGATTTTCCTTCCCCGTTGCCTTTATCTTTATGTCCTTTAGGCCAACTTTTTCCATTTAAAGAGGTGGAAACCTCTTAGCCTCTACTTCGATTTCAGCGACTTTTAGTCGTTTAACTCACCATTGTACGCGTTGGTCATTTGGTTTAAGTGCCTTTGGTTTCGTTCCGTATCGCATCGTATCGAATCGGTGGCACTCTACCCCCACCCATCAGCCGTCGCCCACAAGTCCTCCTCTCATCCACTACTTATAGTACCGCGATTTTCCTCCATTTTCTCCGCCCATCTGTGGAAAAGCGCGTTCACTCAGGCGTGAGGCATAATAGTGGCTAAGTATAATTGTTGCTGTTGTTGTTGCGCCAATTAACTTTCGAACACTTTAGTTTAATCACCGTCTGCCCAACCGAACCGAGTCTGACCCCCATGCCTTCCCTTTGACCCCCGGCACTTTACGGCTTTTCCCCCATTTCCCATTTCCCTCACAGTTATGGCCCTGATAGCCCGATACTTGTGTTGTTGGCGGCCCAACATTTTGGCCAATTGTTTTTTGTTGGCTTTCTAATTCGTAAAGCGAAGTTAATGTGCCTGCGTTATGGGCTTAGTTTACAGGAAAATAAAAAAATATTTTAGGATGTTTTATATAATTCAGTACACTTTAAGATATTAGTTGAAATGGAATATGAATTAATATAAAAATAGTATAGTAAAATCGAAACATCTGTATATATACACTCAAATCAACTATAATGTTTTATTTTCTAAAATAAATATTATGTTTAAAAAGAATATATGAACATAGGAAAAATATTTCCTTTTAAAGATGAGTGCTACTAACTTTGTAGTCCTTATTTACACTCTAACTCGAAAGAAAAAAATTACATCAGCTTGAACCGAAGTAGATGTAACCTTGAAGTTGCTTAACTGTGGTGTATGATACCACGGCCCTGATTATGTGAACCATATGAGAATCGAGGAGGAGGGCGATATTTTTAGATGAATTATTTTTACAAATTTTATTGAATAGTTAACCAACTAATCTTTTGAAATTTTATCATGAAAGTAGGAGAGTGAGACTATCGTAGACAGAGTTAGTGACAGTCAGAAGAACCTGCTCATATCGACTCATGAGTTCATCCTGATTATAAATATAAATACCTTATAGGGTCGGATAGGTCTCCTTCATAGCATTGCTTACTTTTAACCAAAATTATAATACCCTCTGCAAGAGTATAAAAATACCGTCCTAAAAAACAGTTTCCTAGAAAAATTCTGCGTTATTCTGTTGTTCCGGGACCCAATTACGCGTTGCCCGAAAACATTAAAGCCTAACTCCTAAATGAGGGACCATGAACACAAACATACACATACTATAACACATTTTTGTGTATGCTAATGTGCGTGAGCATGGCAGTGTGTGTGTTTGCTGGTGTGTGTAATTATAAAATAAAATTTAATGAGCAGAGCTTGTCAGCGGACCGGCGAGGGAGACCAGAAAAACAGAAGCCACGAAGGATGGTATGGAAAAAATCAAGTTTGCGTTTCAACACATGGTGTTCCAGCACCACCCTCTCTCCCACTATTGTAGGATGGAAGCCCCTGGCCATTTTCATGCCCAGCCAGCCATGTAGTTTCACGCTGATGTCGGGGTGTTGCTGCCACGCCCATCTCTCACCCCCCGAAGTCCTGGTAGCCCTAGACCAGCATTCTTGCTGTCCTGACATTTGCCACGGCACTCGCCTTCATTTCACTTCTTCCCAATTTTTCATAGTTTAATAACAGGAAAAATGTGTGAAAAAGCGAAAAGAATTAATTCCTATTTCTTGAGCAGAGAATAACGATTTTGGGTTGGAGTTTGCTCATCTAGAAACTTACCAGACTACAAACCAAATGGTTTGTTCTGTACCTGAAGGTACCATTTCTGTTTTCTGGAGGATCCCCTTCAAAAATGGGGAAGAACCCAAAGGAGGCCAATATGACCCCCCGTTAAATCTATATCTTTGCCAATTTTCATCCGATCCTTGAGCGGAATACCTTAAACGATTTGTGGATCGATTCTCCATAAATCTGCATCAAAATCTGGGAACAAATTATTTTTTCACTTTTTTGTCAAATTTTCTGGAGGATCCCCTTCAAAAATGGGGAAGACGCATGGGAGGCCAATATGACCCCCCGTAAACGCTATATCTTTTTCAATTTTCATCCGATCCTTGAGCGGAATACCTCAAACGATTTGTGAATCGATTCTCCATAAATCTGCATCAAAATCTGGGAACAAATTATTTTTTCACTTTTTTGTCAAATTTTCTGGAGGATCCCCTTCAAAAATGGGGAAGACGCATGGGAGGCCAATATGACCCCCCGTTAACGCTATATTTTTTTTAATTTTCATCCGATCCTTGAGCGGAATACCTCAAACGATTTGTGAATCGATTCTCCATAAATCTGCATCTAAATCTGGAAACAAATTATTTTTTCACTTTTTTGTCAACTTTTCTGGAGGATCCCCTTCAAAAATGGGGAAGAACGCATGGGAGGCCAATATGACCCCCCGTTAACGCTATATCTTTTTCAATTTTCATCCGATCCTTGAGCGGAATACCTCAAACGATTTGTGAATCGATTCTCCATAAATCTGCATCCAAATCTGGAAACAAATTATTTTTTCACTTTTTTGTCAAATTTTGTGTAGGATCCTCTTCAAAAATGGGGAAGAACGCATGGGAGGCCAATATGACCCCCCGTTAACGCTATATCTTTTTCAATTTTCATCCGATCCTTGAGCGGAATACCTCAAACGATTTGTGAATCGATTCTCCATAAATCTTTTTTTTTTTGTCAACTTTTCTGGAGGATTCCCTTCAAAAATGGGGAAGAACGCATGGGAGGCCAATATGACCCCCCGTTAACGCTATATCTTTTTCAATTTTCATCCGATCCTTGAGCGGAATACCTCAAACGATTTGTGAATCGATTCTCCATAAATCTGCATCTAAATCTGGAAACAAATTATTTTTTCACTTTTTTGTCAACTTTTCTGGAGGATCCCCTTTAAAAATGGGGAAGAACGCATGGGAGGCCAATATGACCCCCCGTAAACGCTATATCTTTTTCAATTTTCATCCGATCCTTGAGCGGAATACCTCAAACGATTTGTGAATCGATTCTCCATAAATCTGCATCAAAATCTGGGAACAAATTATTTTTTCACTTTTTTGTCAAATTTTCTGGAGGATCCTCTTCAAAAATGGGGAAGAACGCATGGGAGGCCAATATGACCCCCCGTAAACGCTATATCTTTTTCAATTTTCATCCGATCCTTGAGCGGAATACCTCAAACGATTTGTGAATCGATTCTCCATAAATCTGCATCAAAATCTGGGAACATGGGGAAGAACGCATGGGAGGCCAATATGACCCCCCGTTAACGCTATATCTTTTTTAATTTTCATCCGATCCTTGAGCGGAATACCTCAAACGATTTGTGAATCGATTCTCCATAAATCTGCATCTAAATCTGGAAACAAATTATTTTTTAACTTTTTTGTCAAATTTTCTGGAGGATCCCCTTCAAAAATGGGGAAGAACGCATGGGAGGCCAATATGACCCCCCGTTAACGCTATATCTTTTTCAATTTTCATCCGATCCTTGAGCGGAATACCTCAAACGATTTGTGAATCGATTCTCCATAAATCTGCATCTAAATCTGGAAACAAATTATTTTTTCACTTTTTTGTCAAATTTTCTGGAGGATCTCTTCAAAAATGGGGAAGAACGCATGGGAGGCCAATATGACCCCCCGTTAACGCTATATCTTTTTTAATTTTCATCCGATCCTTGAGCGGAACACCTTAAGCAATTTGTGGATCGATTCTCCATAAATCGGCATTAAATCTGGGATTTTTCACTTGATTGAAAATTTTCTTATTATTAACATTTATTTTTATTTAATGATGAGAGTATTTGCAGGTGGTTGTGGAGCAAGAACCCACATTGTGTAATAATTATTTGCGCAAATTTTGTAAATGAGTTGGCTTGGACCTTGTTCACATGTATGCTGCCACGCCCCAACTGCCACGCCAAGCCTTCTTCCGATACCACCTACCATGGCTGTTTGCTCCACTGGCTCGGCTTGCACATTGTGATTTTATGACCAGCTACATTAGTGCCATGAAATATATTCCGCCTGCACCAGCAACCGGCCCCCCTGCAACCCACCTGCTTGGCAAGTGCACCACGTGCATTGCCCACCTGGCATTCACCTGGCCCAGTCGCAAGGAACGCAACTCAAACCAAAACGTACCCGCAACCCAAAACCCAAGCCGAGTCGACGAGATCCCGGCTTCCGGCTAGGCAGCGTTAAATAAAAATGAATCGTTGCGCATACGCCGCGTTGGCCGTGGCGTACCTTATGCCCGCTGGCCATTTTTGCAGGGAAATTTAATTATTTAACCCGGAACTGGGCCGAAACTCGGGTTTTTGTGTTGTTGCTGCTGTTGTTGTTGCTGTTGGTTTCCCGCTCCTTGCCATTTCAGGCAGGATGTATCACACACACCTGCTCGGAGTTATTTTAATGAGTTGAGTTTGCTGTTTGGCTTTAAGCTTTTCGCAGGCTATAAGTCTCAAACTGCACACAGAGGAAAATGTGTGTGGAAAATTATATATTACATATTCTCTTTTGAGGTATTTTTTGAAGAATTTAAATTAGACTCTGCAAAAGGCACAACTAAGGCTTTAGATTTTAATAGTTATTTGGAAAAGTTCTAGTTTTCTCTCTTATTAATCATATTTTGTAATCAATCAGTTATTGATATTATTAAAATATATATTTAAAATTTTTCTCGCTGTGATTTCGCCTTCAGCTGCATATGCCGTCTTTATGCAGCTGACATTTTCCACCCCCAGCTTTCCATCTTGTCCAAATTGAAAAGTTACAAACGACAAAGGCGGCAAACGGGAAAAAGCGATGGGTAGAGAGAGCAGAGGGGAAAGGTGAAAGGAGTGGGGGCGGGATGCAGCTGCCGCCGATTCTTCTGCTGCTTCCTTTGCCTGCTGTCGCGTACGTGTCACAGTGAACACATCACGTGACTTCCGGCGCGCGTGCTGGCAACACCTAACCACCTCCTGTACTATACTCCTGCACTGTTCCTCCCGCCAGGATACACTCATGCCTCTGGTCCTTCAGCGGAGAAAAAATAAATATCGAAATGCCAGTGGAAATGTGTTCAAATAAAGAAACCTAATGGAAGCAGGGATTTCTCCTTTCCTCAAGCTTTGAGGGGAGAAAATGTTAGTCAGGGAAGCATATTTGAAAAAGGCATTAAAGAAAGGCCAGATGACATATAGCCAATAGCTTTAATAACACTTTAGTAAAAGTTTTTGCAAATGGAAAACTGCAGCAACCACTTTATTGTTAGAGAGTCGAAGCCAATTTAACTGATATTTGTGTTTTTGTAACAAAAGCCAAGCAAAAATGCCACATCATCGATATGGCCAGAATATACAGACGGATTTAAAATAAATCAACCGATACATGTGCCAGAGTGTAATCATTATGCAGCGCGTATTTCCCACTAAGCCCCAACCTCCACTTGCCAACCACTCTTGGACAAGTTGAATGGCCAACTTTTATGGCACCGGCAATCGATGGCTTATAAAAACTATAGCATACATTTTCGGGACCCCAGCAAAGGGGGTCATTGAGCAAAAAAAAAAAGGGGTCAGTGTGGAGGAGGGAGTGAGTGTTGAGGGTGTCACTTCATTGTGCACTTGATTGCGCTTTGTGCATTGGTCCGTAGGTGTCATATGGCTGGTGGAAATTAATTGAATTGGCTTTGGACGTACAGTGAGTACTGCGAAAACAAAAACATGTGGAGTAGTCCTGTAGAGCACTTGCGGTTACCCACTGACGAGGACAATGATGATGAAGTTGCCGTGTTGGGTGAACCAAAAAGTGCAGTTAATTGAAATTGGGCAAAGCAATTAATTTTGCTTTTGTCACAAAAGCTGTTAAGCCGAAGCCAGGACATCTGAAAAACACTCGACCAGAAGAATCCTTTGCTGAAACATTTGTTTCTATAATTTGTCCTTAAAGCGGCTTAAAGTTTCTTTTCTTTATATTTTTTTTTAGTCGGTTTGTCCTGTGTTACCTGCTTTACCTGCCAACTGAGTCCGGCGGTCTCTAAAAAAGTCTCAAGTTGAGAGTTCTTCTACTGGAGTAGCACTCAAAAGTCCAAAGTCTAGCTGGGTCCACTACAACAATGCTGCTAGCTGCATTCATTAAAATGCCGTTAAAAGCCAGAAATTTTAAACTTGGCCCAAAGAAGTCCGACAAAAATGGAAGGGGATAAAGTTGAAATCAGCTTAAGAAAACTGAGCCGAAGCACAGAAAAATTGCTATGAGGGAGCTATCTTGAAGTGTACACTTGGAAAAAAGAAGGTTGTTTTTCAAATTTAAAATAATTTCATTGTCAGACTAAGACTCTTAGCCAGAAAAAGCTTTTTGGTTTGAGTGTAACAAGGAGTAAGCTCGTTGAGGCAACTCAAAAATTGCTAGCCAAAAATTTCGGTTTGTCTTGGCCATCCTGCCGCATTCCTTTTGTGGTTATGCAAATGGCCAAGAAGCTGGCCAATAACCAGGACCAAAGCCAAACTAAACCCAACCAAAAACCGAAGTCGGTTGGCTGACATTGCCCCGGCACTGACACTAATTGCAATTGTGTGCAGCATTAGCCCGACTTTCTGCTCCCGTCCTGGTGTAAAAAGGTTTTCGTGTAGCCGAGTCAGCAGACATCGTCGCTGGTTTAACGCTTTTTTTGTTCTCCTGGCCTGGTCCTGGCCTCTCCTCCTGGCTGGTTTCTTGGCCTTTTTTGCACTCAGCTTGCGCCGGCAGTGGCATAATCAAAACGGACAGGCAACGAATCCTGGCCGAATCTCGAAGTGTTCCAATGATATTGGCCAAAGCCATAACATGAAACAGCCCAAGCCCGAAACTCGAGACGTGCTGACTTTTCCGAGATGTGATTGCGATTTCCAGAGAACGTTCGCCTGTCTTGTCAAGTCAAGGTGGAAGTTTATGAGGTGGTGGTGCTAGTGGTGGTGCATTGTGGCTTGCTTAAACAGAACCATAATCTATAGCAGATGTAGTATTTTTAAATTGATGTTTTACTCTTCCAATAGAAATATTTTCGTTACCTTTCAAATTTTAAAAATAGTCTAAAATTGAATAAAGTCTTAAAAGTGATTGACAAATATTTTAGCCATGAGGAAACAACTTCGGAAACATTTTCAACTGCCAATTCCGGTTCTGTTTGCCTTGGGTAATCTTCTGGCTAATGCGCATTATTGTCAAATGACATCGACGGCCCGGAGAGTTGCTGTTGCAGATGCATTTGCATGCCACACACCTGGTAGCACCACTGCTATGCCACTCTTGGAGAAAGCATCTTTTTTATTCAAATTGAAATGTCTTTTCAACGGGTTTGCTTTCCACTTCAGCGGTCCATGACACATGAGTGCTGTTTGTCTTCGTCGTCGGCGACTTTTTGGCCAAGGACTCCAAAAAAAAGACAAAAATAATCAAAAAACGGATTGAAAGGACCTAAGATACAGAATGCATGATACCGTTAATACAATATTGAAATTGTGAGTATACCAGTAACAGTTTTGAACTCGTTTTTGTTTGTGCCTTTCTGAATAATTTCTTAATTATTTAGTATTTAAAGTTTATTAAAACTGTAGGGTAATAATATCCGAATGACATATAACCTAATTTGTTTTATAAAATATATATCTGGTATTAGATATTTTAAGATCTATTCGACTTTTGATTACCCTGCTAATACCTCTTAAATTCCGCGATGGTCGCGTTCGAGGAGTGTGTGGATGTATGGAATGGCAAAGGTTTATTACGTGCGGTGCATGCAACTGAACAAAAGTCACGTGCCGGGCACACCTGTGTGTGCGTGTGTTCCATAAAAGGGGGGTGTGCTTGAAATTTCAGGCTGGAGATTGCATTTGGCAAACCCCTCGGTTAGAGGAGTGGGTGGTAGCACGGAATGTTATACATGGTGGAACGTGCCTCTCACAGGTGCAGCAAACTGTGCCAAGTTGACAAGGCGTTGTTGGCCCTCGTGTTTTGTCTATGCGTGCCCACGTTGCGTATGCGCAATTTGATGGCCTTGCCACCCACGAGACTGACTGCCTGGCTACCTGCCTGCCATTCCACATATTCCCACTCCCATTCGAAAACGCCAAAAAGGCAGCGCTCTGGCTTTATATGAATTCTTTTTATTCCATCTAGGAAAAACACTGAAAATGCGGGCCAGAGGGGCTGCGAGAGAGACATTTTCAATAATTTCATTTGGGGATTTTCGCACGTTATAAAACACTCAACGGTCGGAGGAGAAGTCGCCTCGATGACAACATGACGCATTGGGAGTTTATTTTTCCAAAAATATATATCTATATTCCCCTCCATCTCTATTTTTTCCCATTTTTCTCTCTCAATTTTTTGGTGTTTTTCTTTTTTTGAGTTTTGTATTTTATTTTTTTTGAAGCTCCTGGCATAA
Source organism: Drosophila pseudoananassae pseudoananassae (assembly GCA_018153035.1). Lineage (NCBI taxonomy): Eukaryota > Metazoa > Arthropoda > Insecta > Diptera > Drosophilidae > Drosophila > Drosophila pseudoananassae. The sequence continues at coordinate 13,146,504 of JAECXR010000056.1, read as the reverse complement.
ATCAATCAAATGCAGGCACAACACGCAATGCACACACACAGTAACAGCCCAAGAGCGAAATAAACAAACCGAGTCGGCAAACAGAGATATATGTTTGCTTCTATATCTATATATATGTATATGTATATGTATATGTATCTGTATATATCTAGGATGAAGAAGCAGACAAGAAAGAGACAGCTTCGTTAGAGAAGAACGAGACACATACTCGTACATGCATGAATCGAATGACATTGGCAGCGCTTTCAAGAATCCATGCAAACATTTTCAATTAAAAAATTGCCCTGCCATTTGTCAGCTGCTGTTTCCCAATCTTTCCTCCACAAGCGCCCCTATTTCTGTTGCTGCTCTCCGCCTTCCACTTTCTTCTTCGGATGGCTTCGCTATCAATTGCTTATCAATCACAATCACAGTCATGAGACAGCGTCGTCTTTTCCTCGAATTCGCATTCATATCCGTCTCAATGCATCTGCAGCTGTCGTACAGTGCGTGTCAAACTACAGGCCATCGAAATGTTTTCTTATTTGGGTTGAGGATTGTGCGGAAAATTAGGACGTGATGTCTGATTTCCAACTAATTTTGACAGTCGGAGGAAATAGAGATTTCAACAGCACTATAGGTATACATCTAGAGCGAAAAAATATTCTAATATTCTTATAAAAGTAGATTCTGAAGAAGTAGACAATTATCTTCCATAACTTCCCAAAAAAAAAGATAATTAAGTATGTATATTACATTTTAAATAGTTTTTCATTAAGTGATCTTTTTTTTATGAACCCTTTTTAAAGACAGAAAATTACACTTGCAATAACTAGAGAAAAGTGTCAATTAAAATATAACCAAATAAAGAATCAATTAACATTTAAATATTTCTTATACAATATCTATCAAAAATGGCACAAATTATACAATTTCCAATTGCATGAACCATTCTGATTGCCAATTAGTCAAAGCAAATAGTTGCTTTTAACAAATTCCATCAAAATTAGCCTACCAAGGCAGCAACACAAATTTGGGTCTCGAAATTGCAATGGCCCCCAGGCCGAACAATGACTGTCAAACTGTGTTCTGGCCATTTGCCATGCCATATGAGCCTTTCGTGTGCCGCCCGCAGGCATTTCAAATTTCGAAGCCAACTGAAAGCCCGGAATGCCGCTGCAAATTCAATTGTTCTTGTCGAACATCTCACCAATCGCTGGGCAAAGTTTGTTGATGCGGCTTTTACTGCTTCAGAAGCATGCGGCTCCTGCGGCGCCTCCCCTTTTGCCATTCCCTTCCAGCATACTCCGCCCCATTTGCAGCTGAATGCACCTTGGAGGCTTCACTTTTGACCCCGGAGGGGGCCAGAAATTGTTCGGCCTGGTGGTGGTTTTGCCTGCTGCCAGTGGCCCGGGCTGACTTGCTGCTAATGGATTTTAAATGAGCATCATAAATAGCAGCAGCAGGACCTGGAGTCCTGGCACACGCCGAAAAATTGCATCGACCACGCTTGCCGCAGCCATAAAAGGAGTTCTACTTTCTGAGGGCTACCATGTCCCATTCTCCTTCCCTAGAACCACTTGGCTGTTGTCATTTATTCTTATTCAGTTTGTTGTCTGTGGTTTGTTGGGGCTCTTTCTTTGTGTTTTTTATGTCAGCAACAGAGTACCCTATACGAGAATATTAAAACTATATCTTTTAATAAAGTAAAAGTATTTATTAAGAAGGTTATAAAAGTGGGCTTAACTTGTAGACAATCTTAGGGAATCTTTCAGTAATACCCCTGACTAATAAGTATTTTTCTAGCCCTTACCAAACTAGTCTTTTCTCCTTTTCTTAACTTGACGTTCATTTCTTTCGTCTTTTTTTGCGAAATGAAAAAGACTATAAATATTTGTTACGTTGACGACGCCAAGGGAGAAACACGCAATCATACACACACCATATATATTTATAAGAGACATTTATATATAAACACATATGAGCTGTTCTTGTTGTCTGCTTTTGCGGCTACAAATCCGGCGTGTATAAAAATGACTGCAATTTATGTTTTCCTATGAATATATTTGTGGCAAGCTCAGCTTGCCTCTTCTGCCCCATCCTGGCCCTCAACCACCAATATTTTTTCGCCTTTTATTGCTTGTAGTAGTTGCCGTAGTTTGTTACGTTATTTGATTGCATAAATTTTATGCAGATTCTGTAACATGTCATTGCTAGTGATTTTTATTAAATGCAGTGTGAGCGCGCGGTGACAAGTAGATTGCGCATACGCCGCGTTGTCCGCTTTGGTCGCTCTGTCCTCTGCCTTAAATGTGTCCCGAAAATTTAATATCCGCATCAAATGTGTTATGATGTTGGGGATCTAGTGGGGGGACGAGTGGGGCTTGGTTGCCAACTAATATGACAAGTTGATGCTCCGGTCCGGTCGGGCTGCAGCTGATTTCAGTTGTTGTGGCCCAATAACTAACAATCAAGTGGCATTGTGTGGCAGACACTTTATGTGTCTCGTGTCATGTGTTTGGATTTTCGGTCACGTTGATCATGCGACAACAAACGGTGCGGAATTGGCGACATATGTTCTCATAAGGCTCTTGCCAAACTTTAATTGCAAAAACCAAGAAAAAAATATGCCACAAGTGAAGAATGAGAATCGGAAATAAGTTTGTTTATCAGGTCAGCGGTTGGCCAAGTTTTTGAGGTCAAGGAATAAACGGCTTTTAAATGAAGTGAAGGTTTGGTAATTATTCAAGGCTTTGCAGGGTTTCTTTTCACAATTAAAGTTAGTTAGGAAACTTACCAAATTAAATAGTAATATAAGAAAAAAGTATGGCTTAAGAAATTGCCTAATAAATTTTCATAAAATGATTTTTTTCCAAACTTGTCTAATCAAATTGTAGAACATGTTTAAAAAGCCCAATGCCCAAAAAATGTGTTCAATGCCCTCGACTACTTACAGTTGACATTCAGGGAGACACTGGTCTCCAGGGTGTGACCCTCGGGCATGGCTCGGTTCCAGACAACGCACTTGTACTTGGCGCCATCGTCGGCCCGTCGGGGCACAATCTGCAGGGTGGCATTCGTATAGTGGTTCTTCGATCCGCCCTTCAGGGCGTACGACTGCAGTGGCACGGTGCTGCCCTCGCGGTACCAGCTGCAAAAAATACGAGAGCGATGGCCACGATTTAGTGCCAAAAACAGAGGAAATAGAGAAATGGTAACAGTTACAAAAGCATTATTAATGAAGGCAACCGCCCGTTAAGTGATTTACTTGGCCACAAACCCAAAAGGAGAAGCAACAAAAAATGTTCCAGAGTTTAAACTTTAAAGGAATACTTTTAAAGGAGTAAAACTTCAATTCTTGAATATATTGTCATAAAATATGAATATGTGAATATTCTTACGTTATCATAGGATCTGGGGAGCCTCCGATACTGCTGCATGTCAACTCCAGTGGCTTCTCCTCGGTGGCCACCGCCAAGTTTCCGGGAGTGACCATCGGCGGGTGGGGAGCCGTCAGCACTGTCAGATTGTAGAACTCCTGATGGACATCCGCCCCGGTGCCCTTTGCCTTTATCCGGCACTCGAAACGTCCATTATCCCGATTGTAGGAGGTGTTTTTGATTTGCAGATCGTAAATACCACGACTCGGCCGAAAGTCCAAGCTGGAATGGAGAGAATCAAAAGGAAAGTAAATGGTTTTTTCTGACCAAAGGGACTGCTGACTACTGACTGCCAGCGATTTATTAAGTACAAGGCCGTGGGGAAAACTTTTACTTTATGCAAATTAACTGCCTGTATATATTTTTTGTTGATTTACAGGCAGCTGAACATACAAAAGGCGCACATACACATATATTTATTTATTTCAATATTTATTTATCTTTATATAAATGTGAGCTTTCATTGGCATTACTGTAGGCTCTGTTGGTTACACTACCTATGGTTTTGATATCAAAACATTAAGAGGAATTGTAATTGAAACCATGAGGAGAATGATTAGTCAGTAACTCAAAATAAATAACTTTGTTAAGGACTTGCCAAATCCATAGAAGAGCATCGTGCAGTTAGTAATGCTTTCAAGGATTCCGGAAAATAAATTCCTGTTCACTTGTTTTCGTTAAGTAGCTTTTCCTACTCCGCCCGTCAAACTCCTCTCATCTTGTTGTTCATTTTCATTTTCATTTTCATTCATTCGGTAGCCTTCTGTTTTCCGTGTTTTCGCTTCTGTATGGCCGTGTATTTGTTGGGTTTTCCCTTGAATCCATTTTGGCGGGGCTTAAAAGCCATGTTCCCGAGTCCGGTGCGAAATAAAATGAAAAATGCTCATGGCAAATTAAGCGTCGAACTCATTTTTGTAAATTTATTAGCCCAATTCTGGGACCGGACTCGGCTGCCCGGGGGTCTTGGTCCTGGTCCTGGTCCTGTCTTGGGCAAAACATTTTTATTAATTTAAGATGGCTGCAGTGGTACCTTGATGGCGGAAAGAGGATAAGGATAAGGACGAGGATGGGGATGAGGGTGAGGAATAAGGATGTTGGCCGGATGGCGGATTGACTTTCTAAGACCAAATGGAAAAACTCAATCAAGCATAATGGCTGCGAAACTGTTGCATATTGCCGCGGCGGATATTTCATTTCATTTTCTACTTTTTTGGTGGATAGACTGGATAAAAACTATATTTGTGAGAGATCCTGTATCTTTCAAGATATATTTCTCACATCAAATGATAGGGTGTCTTATAGTCTTTTAACTTTCCTCTTTCACTTGTTTTTTAATAATTGTTGGGAAGAAAAAACACGATGGAAGACTCCTTTCCGGCAGCTGCCTAGGCCTGGCTTTTGTGTTTAAGTTTTAATTTCTGATGATGAGATTTTTCGCCAACTGGTGATGGGGAAAACGTGGGCGGCTGCCGAGCCATAGGCGTGGCAGAAATCAAGCACTCGACAATATTAAAGTGGATCTTATAAACTTCTTCAGCGGCAGTGCTGTGGGATGCAAAATTCTTTTCGGGCTCACAAAATAAAAAATGTAAAAAAATTTCAATTTTGATAACTTTCTAGAAGAGGTATATGTATATGTGTGGTTAAAAAAAGAGTAGATGGGGAAAGGATAAAGAAGAAAGCTGGGAGGAAACGGTTGCATTTTGTAGCAATGGCAGAGATTTCATTTGGGTTTTCCCATTTTTTTCCTGCCGCTGCTACCGCTTTTGCCATTGCATTTCCGGTAGCGACTTTTACGAGGCAGCCTGTCTTGAAAGGATACTTGAGAGGGGCAGAGAAAGGACATGGGAGTAGGAGAGGGGCCGGTGAAAAGGAGTCGTATATGTGGAGTGCGGCTCAAGCGAAGCACATAATTGCCTCTGCCAGGAGGCCTTTCTTTTTCTCTCTCTCTCTCCATCTGGCAGCGATGTCCTTGCAGCCTCGAAAAGAAGGAATTTCTAATGTGTACGTAAGTGCCTCCCCATCCTCCTCCACCAGCCGCCGCCCGACCAGCATCTACCCTTCTTGGTCCTACTCCTTGTTCTTCTGCTTTCGGTTATTATGTTGCATCGTCGCAGGACTTATGCAAAACAGTCGCAGAATTGTTATGCAAATTGTTGCCAATTACACGGCACAGCCTATTTGCCTCAACGAGTCCAACGAGATGGCCCACACACACCGGCACACACACAAAGGCATCCACATATAGGCCCACAATTACGTGAAAAGTATTGAACAATTACCCTGACCTACTTGTCCCTGGAATTGGGAATGGCTGTTGTGAGTGGATGGAGTTTATTAAGAAAGACAGAAAATAATATCTCGTATGATGTATGAAGCATTATAGTATTCCCTCTAACTAGGTATAATTTTTCAGAATTCAATATCACAGCAGAATCTTTGGAAAACTCCTGGCCACTTTTCACAAAAAAAAACCAGGTAACAGAGCCCTTGGCCAGCTCTAACTTTAGCCGCACTATCAATCGACCGAGAAGGAATAAATAAAGGATAATCTAGGGGAGGCGAAGGCGGAGTCCTGTGGCAGGATACATGGCTTGTTAACGGTAACTAAAGCTCACTTTATAGTTGGTTCATTGAAGAGGGAGGCGTGGGGTGATTATGTTATTATCGGTTTAGTATCGAAGTCTTATGGCTCGTTTTCTTCGTTACCCCGTCTCATGTCTCATGTAATTCAATTTGCCGAGACATCCTTCGGCGCCTTCACCGCCATCGCTTCCTTTGACTTTCTCCGCTTTCTTTCTGCTGTCCACAGTTTCGCATGCCAAGGAGTCGTCCCGAGAAAGTAATAAACTTTCATCCCGCTTTCTTAGTTATCGGAAAAGTTGAGGCACTCGGAAAAGCAAATCACATATAAAGTGTGGAGATGAACAATGAAAGATTTAATTCAAGATTTAAAAGATTATTGAAATTAATTAAAATATTCTTACATAATCTTTTAAAAAAATAATTCAAATTTTTCTCGTAATTTTTATTAAATTTTAAGTTAATTTAATAATTTTAAGTTAAGTTTTTTCGAGTGCCTCTTGAAGAAATGGAACTGAAACTGAGGACGCCGATGAGGGGAAAAAAATGTAAACGCGCCAAATTTGACGCGTGGCAAGGATGCGATGGGTTGCTCCCCCTCCACCCCCTCGTTTCAGTTCCTCCGCCACATTATCCGCCCCCTGGCACCCCCAGCACCCCTCAACGATGTGCGTTATGTGCGGATAATTGACTTTTAAAATGTGTGTGCGATATCACAACAACAGCAACAAAAGCAGAAACAATGGATGAGGAGGCGGTGTGGCGGGGAAAGTGGGTATCCTGACGTATAATTAAACGGCATATTGTCACGCATCCCTGAAACTGAAAGGAAAAAAAAGGACGATGGCTGGCGAAAGAGAAAGTAGCTGGGAGTGTAAAGTGTGAGGGAGACAAGAAGGATGCAGGACCTTCCCCACTGTGTTGTGACCATTAAACGCTTGTCCTTGCTTACTGTTTCGCATTCTGCTTTTGTTTGTTATTGTTTGGACTTTTACTTTCACTTTCTACTTTGTCTTCGTGGGAAAATAAATAAGGTGGCTCAGCACAGAAACTACTATTAGTTACTAGATTAGTAGCAGAACGGATATCCTGGTGACTAAGTGGATTTTAAGGATTAATAAAAATACTTTTAAGAAGGAAAAGTTAATAGAAGAAAACTTCTTAATCAATTTCTTAAGTCAAGAGAAGCAAAGTAAAGTATTTCAGTTCATAGCTTAACTGCGGTTGGTGCTTTTATGGCACTCGACAATTTTAGTGACTCGGTAATCCCCTAAGAGCACTATAACTCTCTGAATTTGTCAACTTTTTAACAAGTTGGCCGGCAAAAAAAAGTCAGTATAAATAAATGAAAACAGCCCAACAAATCAGCGAACAACTGAACTGAGTTTACAAGCCCCCTCGTCCACTCCGGCGGAACGTTCATCAAGTTATTCACACAATCTCCGTCAAATGACGGACGGGAGTCACCCATTGACCCCCCTTGAAGCCACAAAGCCGCTCTACCACACCCCCAAACGACCCTCCCGCCCACGCCACCAGCCAAACTGGCCCCAACTGGCAGTGCCAGTGACTTATTTATGCAAATGGCCATAACAAATGAGGCGCATACACTCGACGCTCTCTCTCTCGGCCTTTCCCCATCTCTGGGAGGGAGAGGGGCTGGCTTAAGGAGGCGTTGGGTAATTGTGGGAGGGGCCGTGGCAACCGCACAGTGGAAACGATTAATTTGGTGCCCAGTGCAGCTCCGAAACTCAAACGCTGTCCAAGCCTTTCCAAAGGGATGCCCACAGGGGTGAATGGCAGAGTTAGGTGGATGGGGGTGCTAGTGTCCAATGTTGCAACGTATGTCTCAATCGTGCACCATGGCAGCTCATCAGTGGCTGCCGGAGGGGTATTACTGTACAGTGGGACGGGCTCATTATTGAAACATGTTGCTAACATTTGTTATGCAAAGGCGACATCCATGCTAAATGTGACTGCGAGGGAGGTCCACAAAGGGGGGGAGGACAGCTAGATCCTAGGGGTAAGAGGTCCTTGAAGTTGTGTTTAGGATATACAATTGGAATACATCAAGCTTATTGGCTGGCATGCATATTTTAAAAGCATTCCGGCTTATTCAAATCACAACCATTCTATAAATCATATGAATGTCTCTTAAGACAACTTAATATTTCCATTTTAAGATTTATAAGCTTTAATTTTAAATAAGTATTCAGCTTAAAAACTATAAAAATTTATTTATAAAACTTGAAACTTTTCCACAGTTGTTGCATGCCCCTTCTATGTGTGGCATATTGACGCTAACTCTTGTGCAAAATTTCTATAAATGCTTGGCAACCTGCCACGAATCCATTGCCACGCCCCTCTTTCATGTCGCGCCTTTAACGAGCCAGTGTTGTCATGTCCATCTCGGCAGCTGCTCGCCCCTCACCTGGCCGCTTATTGCCAATTTGATGCTGTCTATCTGCATCTGTGTGTGCTAGTATCTGTGTTGACTTTATCTGCTGTCCAAACGAAAGAGCACGGATTGGATACTCATCCTGGTTGGCAGGTACACAGAGCAAAAAATATTAATTTAAATTTAAAGGTCTAGTCTTGGAAATAGTTCAAGAAACTACTCTATATTTGGTAATATATTTCTACAATATTATGCAGAAACTGAAACTATAATACACTTTAAAAAAAAGTGGTAGTGGCTAGTAATCCAGTGGCCTTGCCAACTAAACTATTTACCTTTTTGGGATGCTTGTTGTTGCCTTGGCTACAGTAGTCGCCCCGCCCTCGTATAGCTCCTCCCCCATTACGACATTTTCTGTGTGAATCGCACTTTATACATTTGTGTGCATGTATGGGTTGGCTCTTTAACGTTAACGGTAAACGTGTGCAAATGACAGCGATATGACAGGTCAAGGGAGTCAAGCGGACGCACACACACGTGCTCAAAAGTATGTACACTGTGAGAAAATCATTAGAAAAGAATATAACCTATAACCTTTTCAGATTAAATATATTCCAATTATTTTTTTAAAGTTAATTTTAAAAAATACTCTTTATTTTGTATATAAAACTTCATTTAATTGTTTAAACTATTTTCTTGGAGTGCCTCACTAACTGTTGCAGTAGCTTTGGCAACAGCCGGCCTCTCTCACATCTCACACATTATCCTTGGGAAAGGTTTTAGTGTCATTGTCACCAGGTGTTGATAAGGGCAACGAGAAACTGTCTCCCACCGAAGGTCATATTTATGGCTAATATGTCTCTCGTATCTCAGGTGAAATTCTTGAAATTAAAGTCCGTGTGTCTCGAAGTGATGAGGGTCTCCCCAACAGAAAATAATAAAATTTTAAGATGGCTGGATGTTTATCAAATTCTCAAGTTTATTATCTGTTTTATTTACTTTAAAGTCGAGCAGAAAGTCAATGCATTTTCAAGAATTTCCTAAGCTTTAATGGAATTCAGAATATCATGCATTAGTCCCTGGGAATTTGCACATTTTTCCGTATGCCATAGAATCAGGATTCCAAATCAAAGTCAATTACTTGACAAATGTGTCTGGAATTGTGTGTGTGTTGGAGAGTTGTGATTGTCAAAGGATATTGTCCTTTCTGAGGCAAAATATTCCCACTGCACTTCGTGGAGTCGGAGACTGTGTGATATGTGGCTCCATCATAAGCCTGTTGAGTGGCTTAGTGAGCTGGCATTTGTTTTGTTTTCCTTTTTTTTTCTCAAAAACAACAATTTCTGTGGTTATTTGTTTGTTTGAGATTTCCTCTGGCCATGTTTATTCATGACACATAAGCAGAATGAAGAAAAAATAGGGGTATGCGCTTAAAAGCCGCAATGACTCTTCGTATTGACAATATTAAGTAGCCGGCACGATGGAGTGCGAAAGAGTGCGCTGTATTTGGGCAAAGAAAGAGACGGGGTTAGCCATAGAAGAGCAAAGCTATGCATCATGATTCCATGTCCAGAATTCCCACAAGCAGCTGCCATCTGCTGTCCAGCTCCGCATATTTCTCCACTGTCACTGATTTCTCAATAGATTTCACAGAGCAATGTGCATAAATCATAACTTGGTTTGAGGATTCTCTTCTCAGAGACAGAGACAGAGACTGAGACCCAGCCAGGGGCAGGGGCCGTGGCCTGGGGGATGGGTGGGGCTAGTGCTTCAAGCAAAAGTCAAACCACTGACAGCTGCATAGGGGAACTGTGGGTGGCATGGCTTGTATTGCCATCGGGGCAAGGGTTGGGGATATTTTTTTCGGTGCTCTTGTGGTCCAAAAGGCAACTGCAGCTGGGCTTGTGGCTAGCCTTTGTTTGGCATTTTTTGAGATATGTGATTTCCAATTTTTTATGAAAAAAAAAGAGGATTTTTCAATGAAACTTTCATAAAATAAAGACCTAATGTTTAATAGCTAGCTTTAAAGAAGAGTATAATATTTACAAACTCTGCTTCTTGCTACTTAGAGCATTTCTTATTCGTCGTTGACATTGTCGAACTGTTTTTGTTTGTTCCCATTTCAGCCATGTCCTTTTCTATGACTCTTTTTTTACGCGAGGAGGGGGCCATGTCACTTTTTTTTATTTCCGTGGCATCTGGAGCAAAGCAATACCAGCACCAGCAGCGATGGCTGTAAAAATTTTCTGCTGTGTTGTCGCCGCAGTCAAAATGACTGTGAAAAATAAATGTTAATATGATGGGGACTTGGTCAGCGATAGGTCACACACATGAATCCCGGCCAGCTGGAAGCCCAGAAGCCGTGTGGAAAAAGCATCAATTTTTTTCCAAACATTTTCCATAAAGAAGGGCGAGCTTGTCGTTCGGCATTAGTTAAAAATCGTGTGGCCTAGACGCGTAAACGAAAATTGCAGTGAGCAGAAAATTTATGAGTCTCCCGCGTTTTGGCCCACTTTCTCCAGCCTTGAACTCTGCCTGTTAATTTTCTTCCGCGCCAGCTTATTTACGACCCGACGAAGAAGAAAGTGTGAGGAAAACATGCTGCCACAACAGATCTTGGGCGAGTGTATGTCGGGGACACTTTGTATTACTTTGCATAATTTTGTGGCAAGTTGTGAAAGGGGTCTATCAGTTAAAGGTCATAAGGCAAGGGATTTTTTGTTATATTTACAAAAAGACTTCTAAAAAATATTTAAAATTCAATGAAGTCAATGAAACTCGGGTAGATATTATTCCATGAATTTCTGAGACTTTCTAGAGCATTTCAAATTCGCCACTTTCTTCTCTAACTCATGTTTCCTTGTTTTATGTTTCTTCCCCCTCTTTTCCACTTTCTTTACTCACATTTTATTTTGCATATTTAGCTTTTTGCTGCAGCAATTTCTGGCTTTTGTCTGTCTGACAGTCGCATGTTATGTGGCCCGCCTTATATGCGTAAATATGATGTTGATTTTTATGATTTCTATAATGTTTCATTATGCTGCGTTTTACGACACAAGCGGGAGTGTGTGTGCCCCCGCCTCCCTATCCTCGTCCTGAAATTCCAGGCTTCCACACACATATATGAGTATATCTCGCTTCGTTTCTGGTTTAATTTATGGGCCTTTTGTTTGCAATTGTGTGTTGGTATTTTGTTTGAACATTCCGCCTATCTGGGCTCCCGGTTCTCCTATTTTGCTGCACAGTGTAATACACATACAAACAAAAGCGGGACTCGCTCTGGGAAATGCCCGCTCCCCTCGCTTTACACATTTTATGTGCGCTCAAAAGCCAATTTCGTAGAGATTTGGCCGGGTCGAAAAACTTGCGGACCCATTATAAGCGCATAATCTTTTCCTAACACACATACCCAGTACACAGTGTACACTCACATATACACAATAGGGCCAAAAATGAAATGGCTAAGCCTCCCTAAGTCAACTCCCCCTTAGCTATACGCTTCGCCCCTCAATGTTGTTAGATAATTTTTGACTTTGGCAGACCAGAAAAATACTTTGGCACACACTTTACTTTGCCAGTTTCGCCGGAAACCCACAGGCAGACCTTTGTTTTTGGTTTCACGAGCTCGCATTTTAAAGCTCGCTGCTAGGCGCAAGTTTTTCTTAATAGCCAGGCTCTAATGGCCAACAATTCAGTGGCAACTCCTGGGAGAAAAAATACATATCTGTCACTGTTGATCACACTTTTGAAAATGTCAAGTCTCTTGGTGGCAAAGTCGTAAAATATTTAAGTTTTTAGCTAAAAATAACATACATTTTTTCAATTATTGGGACACCTGCACTTTTTTCAAGTTTCAAGGCATCTTCCTAATGAAATCTTTAAAATAAATATGCCCTTTGTAAATTTTATTCTCTACGCCTGTGAAATGATTCTAATGTCTAATTTCTTTAGAGCAATTTTTTTCTTTTCGCCTCCTGGTTTTTACGAGCAACGCCTTACAAATGAGTTTTAGCCACTGACAAGGCCACCCCGGGGAGGCGGGTGCTTTAGATGGGTGGGCGTGGCAAGTTTGGGGGGACCAAGTCGCGCCATTTTCATGGAGAGACCCCACGCCGGTCGTTCGGTTCTATTGCCTGCTTTATGACAGTTTCATAGACTTTTTATGTTTATGCCGGAGCGTTTAGTGAGCGCAGCTGTTGCGTCCGCTTCGCAGGGCCAACTGCCACTTTGAGTTGTGCCCCACCCCCTGTCCACTCCCTCCTCCGCCTCCGACGCCTATTTGAAGGCCAATTGTGTCTCTCGGCTTGGCCTAGTACAGTGAAGGGTGAAAGTTGGGAAAACTAGATTAAAGCCAAACTCGATGAGGAAATGTTTCAAGTTGAAACTAGTTTAGAAATTTTAGGAAATAAAATAAATGTTTTGAAAATGTTCTATTTTTGTACTTTCCTCTATGTATTTTTTAATTAAACTTTAAAGGAAAAGTGTCAGGAAATCTTTAAAGTTGGATAATAATTCCCAGCCACTGTCACAGCTAATTTATTTCCAGCTTAATCTTGCTTCACTGTACCTTGGCCAACTGCGAGGCGTTGCTATATTTATATTTGCGTTTCTTATCTCCACGTAATTAAGGCAATGGCCACAGGACCCAACTGCGTGTTGCCTCCTCGGCGGCCGTTCGTTCTAATCATCATCGCCATAGCCATCATCGACAAGCGTTGTCATCCAGGGGAAGCCCTTAACCCTTGGCACTCCCTCCTCACCCCACGCCCGTTAACCTTCTAAGTTCGACTTTTCGGTGGGGGGCGTCACGAAACTATGTGTTTCCTTTTTTTTGTTGCCTGCGGCCTCGCGGGAACAATAATGTCCCGGGCCTTTGGGAAGAAGTGATGAGGAGTTGCTGGGCAACAGCTGGTGCCGGAGCGAAGCCCCAACCCCAAGCGAAAAGCCCCCTTGGCACAATCCTCAAGGCTAAGCCAGGTCCTCACCGCATTCATTGTTATTTTCCGACAGATCTGACGGGTGGGGTGGTGGTTGAAAATGGGAAACACGAGCAACTCCTCAGCATCCCCAGCGCATCCTGGGAGGGGAGGGCACGTCCCAGCACCTGCTCATCAGGCAGCCCTGCTCCTGATTGGTAACAGGTTACTGGGATAGCAGTTAACAGATTTCTCCTGTTGATTTTGCGCGCTGAATTTTTAATTACTGCGCCAGCGAAAAGCTCAAATATTCCCCCGAAAATTATGTTACAACTTAAGCTGTCTGTGCGAAATGTTGGGAAAACGATGGAGAGTCAGTGGATGCCGTCCTTGGCTGTCTGGTTACATTCTCATTAAACTTTAATTTTTATTCTCTGTCGGAAAAGTGCTTAAATTGATGTAATCGCTAAAGAAAGCTTCATTCGTTATTGATGATTTTCAGAATTAGAGAGGAGGAGCCATGTAATTGATTTGATTTTGGTTTTAGAGATGTCTGAGCTGTGAAATGAGTTCTAAAACTAAACTTTAATTCAAAATTAATGTATATTTTAAGCTAAAAAGTTGTTATCCCGCTAAAGATATGTGATCATTTGGTACCCCCATTCATGTTTTGTTTCCCCAATTTGTTTGCCGGAAAACCATGCTCACCCAGAAATCTTTTTCAAGAAGCGAACATATATTTTCAAGCCATGTAATTTGTGAGCTGCAGTCTTTTGATAGCATGGAATCCGTGCCGAGCTTCGGATTTTAATGAGCGCACACGCCACCATGGCTGCAACCCTATATAGATGGTAATGCCCGATATTCGCACTTAATGAGCTTCACCCCTCATAAAGTTTGGCCATAAACTATACTCTGGGTGGACTTTAAGTTGTCGTGGACATTAAAATGCCGGAACCTCGCCTTGGGTCAACCCATTAAATTGGCAGGACCAGCACCAGCGCCACGACCAGGACCAGGACACACAACACATCCTTAAGCCAATTTTCGATAAGCTTCCGGGAAGACCACCCAGCAAAACCCTCTTCATTGTCTGTCAATGCGAAAGTATGAGCAAAAAATATTTCTACATTAAAGGTGACAGCAGCAGACGTTGCCACTGATTCCTCATTTTGAGTTGTGGGTCCTGAACCCGGACCGGAGTCCTGTATACAGGGACAGTATACTGAATCCTGAATCCTGGTGCTTGTGACAGCGCCAGCAGGAAACAAACAAACAACGCAGCAATGCAAACACAGGACAGATGGGATCGGCGGCGGGTTTTGAGGGGTTTTCCAAGGGGGGAGTCCTGCCGGCAAATTTCAGGACAGTGCGTGTGTTTATTTTGTCGTAAATTGATTTTAACGGCGAATGACAAACAGCAGCAGTCGGCAGGAGCAGGAGCAAGAGCAAAAGGAGCCGGAGCACGAACGCCATTTTGCGGCATTTAAAAGTATATTTAAAACTTGCAAGATTGCCTTAGATGAGCTCTTAAAAATTGAGATACACTGTCGTCACATTGTTAAGCTCGTAACGTTAAAGATGATAAGCTTTTTAAAGCGTTTTTAAATAAATCATAAATTTTAGTTTATTATTTTGAAAAGAGTTCTATTTTTCCCATTTAATTTCTTGGAAAGAAAATCAACAAAAAAGAGAAGAAGCCCCAAGACAGGTTGCCGCATATTCATTTTCTGATTAGAAAAATTATTACATAAAATTTATGTTAGTTGACAAAGTTTATGGGGCTTATGGGGAAGCTGCGCCACCGGAAGATGGAGACAAGACATGGAGCTGCCTGTTAATGGCTTCCCTTCAGGGTTGCCGCTCGCCATTTTAACTGTATTATGGCGGCCACAAAACGGCAACGGTGGCAACAACAAGCTTAATAAATGTCGCCACAAAGAGGGCGAGAAGACGATGAGGCAAGGGAACGTAAAAGATGGAATGGCGCGGGGACGATGAGGTGTCGACATCGTCTACCTGGCAACATGTTAAGCAGGTGTTTCCAAATCACTTACGATGGAACATCTCCGAAACAACAAGAAACAACGCGGCAGCAACATCAACAGGAATGCCAAAGGATGCTGCTGATTCTACTGCCGGCGACATTGTCGAGGAGCTTGCAACAATAACAGCCAGCAAATAATAAACAACAAATTTAGCAACATCAACTTTGCCAGACACCGAGCGCCGCCATGCCACTTGTCTCATTTGCAAGCGCACTACGCTGCGTATACGTAATGTGCTGAAATACCCACAAAGCTGCGATTCAAATTTCCAGCCTCCAGCAATTTCTGACGATTGCGGCTGAAACTGATGCAATTCGGAATTAACGAATGTGTATTTATGCAGACAAATAAAATTAAACCTGGCATCAGAATTAATTAATTTCAGTTTTAGATAAATGTTTAATTAAGAACTTGGAATAGTAAAACTATGTATCTTCAATAAGGTTTTAAAGTACATGATTTTTCTTTTGGAATTTTCTCTTGGAATGCAAATCTATCATTTAAATTCCTCAAATTTCTGCTAATAATGCTCACTTCAAAGTCTTTAAGCTCGAAGCGGCCAAGTGTAAGTTAGCAAATGACAATAACAACAAAAGCACCAAAAACGGAAGAAAAAAAACAAGGAACATTTAAACTGAATTATTCATAAAGTTTGGCAACTGAGAGACAAAATGGGGCCAGAGGAGAGCGTGGAAGAAGCGGCGGAGGCGGCCGGGCCAACTGCTTCCTGTGTGTCATGGCCACGAGTCCTGCTCCAGCTACTGTTTCCCAGGACCTTCCTGCGACCCACTCTCCCTGCCACTGCCATCGCCTTGTGCGGTTATTGCGGCGAAGAATGGCGGCCGGAAGTACACGTTGACAAGTCGCACTTCGTACGGCGGACAACTTCCGGCGGCGGCTTTCGGTTCCCCGTCCCGTCCTGGCTCTCCTTACCGTCTCTCAGCTTTCGGTTTTCGGTTTTATGAACTTCACATGACCGGCGGGCGGTCGGTTGGACACCTTCGGTTCCGTCCACTTGCCACTTTACCTTCCCCTACACCCGCAGCCAGCTATGCCACCTCTGCCTCTGATACAGTTTTCTGTGACCTTTTCCCTTGGCCAACCGCCACCGCATGTGCGTATTTGCATGGAACAGGGGCGAGTTTAAGACCGTTTATTGTTGGTGTTGCAATGCTTGTTTATGCCCCAAAAGTGTGCTTGGTTACACTGAGAAAAATAGCTAACAGTCCGTGAATTTTTGGGTTCTTCCCACACAGGTTTTATTATTTCTTTTTAATTAAAAGAAAATAACACGTATGATTTTGAAGCCCTTAAGTTCAAACCTTTTTCAAATCAATATTTTCTTTCAGTGAAGTACCGTATGTGTGGTTATGTAAATGTCTGCTGGCTTAAGCTAACTTTAAATTACGCTTAGCGACTAAAATTAATTTACGCAACGCCACGAGCACGAAAACAACAAAAGGCAGAACAACAACGGCAACGCCAACAGAAAATGTGCAAATGTGGCAAATGGATGGGGCAAGAACCGCACTTGGGGCATGGCCGCCACATGGCGCGGCACTAACTAAGCCTCTTTTGGGGTTTGTGCATTGCATTTAGAAAATCTGCGAAATCTGTGTCCTAGGTCGTAAAGTCAATTAATACGCCGCGGAAAGTGAAAATCATTAAAAGCGTTTGTTGAAAGGAGCTTTTAATATTTTGAAAATCACGTGGCAAGTTCTCAATGGTTTTTGGTACTTTGAACAGATGTTGCTAGATGTTTTCTATTTGATTGAACTGAAATATAAATTATGATGGCGTACCATCATAGACCCCTCCTAATAACCCCAATTTGTCTTTGTAATTTTGGCAAATTGCTTATTTAAAAGTAATTGATTTCACCCGTCCACTTCGCCAGTTGACCACTTGACCTGCTTATTTTCAATAAGTTTTGGGAATCCATCAAACTTCTAAATTGCCCAGCTCCATCAACGGGGCTCAGATCACGTTGGTACCATCCAATAAATGATGGATGGATTGAATTGGATTGGTTTGCTTTCTGGCCCTGACCACTGGCCGATACTTTGCTTCTTTTTTTTTATATCGTTTCCCTTATTTTTTGCGGTTCCCCGCCCTAAAATTGTCATTTTGATGACCTTAACAACCTCGCTTGTGCCCCAAACCCGCATTTTATTTCCTCTGACTGCCTGTTTGTTGAATGATATTGGAATTTTGTGTTTTGTTATGTTCTGTTGTGTTGTGTTGTGTGGCTGCCTCTTGTTGTTTAAGTGCCGCAAACATTTCGCTGTTGGAGCGTGGAAAACAATAAAAAAAACGAGAAAAAAATTTGCTTTTCACTGAACAGATAGCAAAAAAAATTTCAAACAATAAAAAATCAAAAGCATGAAGAACAAGCCGAAAAAAATGGAAAAGCTTCCGCCACATCAGGAGGCATTTTTCAATTGTGTTAAAAGAAATTTAATATGAAACTCATGTTGTCTATCGATTTTTAATTTCGGGTTTCTACAGCATTCATTCGGCCGCCACTGGGCGCCATTTCTGGGACTTTGTTGTGGTTTTCTTGTATCGGAAAAATATATGATGATACGTCCAAGGACAGGGACTTATGTGATTGATTATGGCAGCGAAAATATTTAATTTTTAATCATGCATTGGAATCAAAAATATAATAATAGAATCATATAATTTTCTTAATGAATTTATTTGTAAGCTTCATAGTAATTTTTATACCCTTGCCGTAATTTTATACCGTAATTTTTATAATTTTGTGCAAAATTGTGCAACGCAGTGAAGGAGACATCTCCGAGCCCATAAAGTATATATATTCTTGATCAGGATCACCTCCTGAGTTGATATGAGCATGTCCGTCTCTCCGTCTGTCTGTTTCTACGCAAAATAGTCTCTCATTTTTAAAGCTATTTAAACTAAAAACGTAAACACCCATATTTTTATTGCCTACTTTTAAGGGCACCAACGAGTCATATACTAATGAAGAGTACAATTTTACGGTTTATTTGCATATAATATCATTGAAGAATCAACTTTATTTTGGTAGCTATTCAATGAAAATTATAAAAAAAAATTATTTAAAAATAGCGCCCTCCTCCTCGATTCTCATAGGTTGCACTTAAGCAGGCCTGAAAAATCGGAAAATCCTTTTTTATTTTTGTGTGAATGTTGGTGTTTATTTTTCTGAACTTTTATTGGTTTGTTTTTGTTGCAGTTTTGTTGTAGTTTACGTTGTTGTAGGTTGCGGTGTTGTAGGTTTTTGTTGTTGTTGTTGTAGATTGGTTGTTGTTATTGTAGATTGGTTGTTGTTGTTGTAGTTCGGTTGTTGTAGTTTTTGTTGTTGTAATTTTTGTTGTTGTAATTTTTGTTGTTGTAGTTTTGTTGTTGTTTTAATTTTTGTTGTAATTTTTTTTTTTTTTGTTTTTGTAATATTTAGCTTGTATAGCCGACTAATCTTAAAGCTATCTTAAAGCTGTCATTTATGTAACTGCTTGGGCATACAAGCCAAGCTCTATTTTTTAATAAGGATCGGCCAAGTCAATCAGATATTTGCAATATAAAGCCCATCCGATATACAACATATGTATGTAGATATATCCTATAAACTGCCACTCAACTGCAAGGGTATATCAACTTCGGCTCAGCCCAAAGATAGCTTTCCTTTCTTGTTTTTTATAAATACATACATGTATTTTTTGGCTCTATACATATTGACTTATTTTTCCTTGAGCTTCCCCTAGTCGGTGGCACCTTTTGTTATTTGTTTTTCTGTTTGGTAGGGGCCTCCTTTGCTCAGCTGACACATTTCGCATTTCGGGTGATGGATGTGCGGCAATAATTTCTGCTATTTATGCAAACGTAGCTTGTTGTTATCAATGGATGGACTTTAGCCCCCACAGCACCACCCTAACCTCTAATCTCTCCTATTCCTCTTGTCCCCCAGTAACCAGTTTCATGTTACCAGTTTGCCTTTTTATGCGGGTCAACATTTAACCTTTACCTTGCCAGCAGACATACATCAAAATCCGCAGATCAAATGCTGACTTTTTCAAAGGGGATTGGCTGCAGGCTGGGGCCTGGAAACGGCAACACGTGTGTTGTTTCCGAACCCGTTGCGGAACCCCACAGTCGCGACATCTATCGGCCGATATGGAAATATATATATTCCGATGTGTATGTGGGTCCTTGCTGCTCTCCACTTATGCAAATTGAAATGCAAATAAGCCATGCCGACTGTATAGGCGTTTTATGTTCAAATCTCCCTTAAAAGTCGCCTTGCTTTTGTGTTTCCCATTTGTGTATTTTGTATTTTGTTATGGCACGCTTTATTGAATTCATTTAAAAAACAATTTATCTTTTTCTGGTTCTGCTGCTGGTGCTACTGCTACTGCCACGGCTGCTACCGTTGGGAAACTTCTGCCTGGTATAACAGAAAATTTTCCTGGTTTTTTTATTTTTCATAAAACGGAAAAAATCTTGGATCAGAAAAGAGGAAAAAAAAAAACGTAACCGGGAAAATTTTTGAGCCTGTATGGAGTTGCATGGAAAACTGCCTTGCCTTTTGTCTAACATTCCAATTAGCCTTTTGTTTCGATGTCAATGCAAAACAGGCAAACCCTTCATCTTTTTTTTTTACTATTTCTCCTATTCATTTCGAGTGCAAGCTGTGAGCATAAAAAATTGTAAAGATTTTTGTTCTGTCGGTCACGCCTTTTAAGGATCACAATTGCCTTTTGTGCACCGCCTCCTGTCAATGACTAAATGTATGGCTGTTCAGTGGAAAAACTGAGAAAAAATATAAATAAAAAGCAATCTGATGGCCTTTTAACAACTCGAACTTGTTGGCTTTCCATTGCCCTAGGCAGTGGATGTGGCCTAATGGCCAGTTAGTTTGACTTTTCTTGACAAAAAGAACCTTTAACCATTGGGTTTTTCTTTAAGAAAAACAAGAAATGGATGAGTTGAATGCTTGTGGTTGGAAATTTTATTTCTTTCAGGTTTTAGATGAGATTTTAGAGTTTTCTGTAAGAAATTGCTTTGTTATTTTATTCATTAAGAGACTTATGGCTTTGGTTCTATGGCTAGAAAATCAAAACAAACCTCTTGTTTGTATAAAATTTTAAAGCCATCACTTTTACATTCATCCCCAAATATTTTTATGGAACTGCGCCTCCTTTTTCCCACCTAAGGACTTGGACCATTAGTCTGGATTCTGGGACTACATAAATCAGGCAAATTGTTTAACGCGCGATTAGCAAAATTGTGTTATAATAATTCTTGTTGTATTTTTGGCTGTCGTATCTGCTTCTTACACGTTTTTGGCATTTGCATGTTCTGCGGCTTTTCCTACTTAGCGAGAACATGCAGTACATGCTTTGGTATCTGTAGCTGTATCTGAATTTGTATATGTATCCAAGAGTATGTTTTTGAATCATTTATTTATTACTCTTGTCCTCTGGTGGTCTGTCGCCCTTCCCACCTTGTAACAGGCTCTTTGTCTGGCGTGTATTTTGAATGGCCTGTTGAAATTTTCCAAACGATTTGCAGCATACGCCGCATTGAATATTTTCCTGCCCTACCCAGCCCCATCTCCTTGGCCCTTTATGTTTTATTATTTTTGTTGTGTTCTTCGGCGCTTTTTGTTGTTGTTTGTTCACGCTCAAAATACTGTGGAAAATGATTATTATGATTAATAAATAAATATGCCGGCAAAACCGAGCAACGCACTTTATTCAAACAGTTTGAAAAGTTCCACCACTTCCACCCAAGGACTTTAGGATTCAATCCGCACTCGTTTCCCTTACACAAAGAAAGGAGCCACCGTGGCGGATACGCAATGTGTTACCAATATCCGAAAACAATGGGATAAGGCATGGAAATTTGCGAGAAAAATATATCTATTCAAGTATGTTTCGAAGTTCCCTGAACTTTCTATTATTATTCCTAAATTTTTAGCATACCCTTCTCATTAGCAAAGTTTGTAACTTTTCAAATCACTCTCCATCCTTGGATCTTGATCTGTGTCTGCCCCCATTGTCGCAATGATGGCATAACAATAATTTTGTTTTCCAGCCTAGAATTCCTGGGCCAACAGCTGCGCCTGATGGCTCAGAAGGATGAAATGAAAGTGTGGGTGGATGGGTAGGTGTGGGCTCCCAGATGGGAAGCCATCAACTTGTTTGCACCACCCGGCCGATTGGCAGATTGGTGGGGGTAATGAATTATCGTCAGCCAGATGAACATTTAATGATGTACAATGGCATCGATGACGTTGCGTCGACATGGCCGCTCTTGGCGTTCTTGTACTCGTTGTCGTTGGTAATTTTAATAAATTTAACAGTTGAGAGAGCACGGGAGTTTCGAGGCGCATCTTTCATCTTTTATCGCGCGGAAAAACAATCCTTTGCGTCCTGGCAATTAAATAAATGTCCTCTCGCGCACTGGGAACAGCCTTTAACCTGCAGCCTTAACATCCTTGCTGTCATTGCTCATTGACAGCCATCAGGCATCAGCGTTGAATTTATGAGGCTGTCTGTGATTTATCAGCCCGTTGCACAAACACACGGCCAGGATGTACATTGTACATGTATACGGAGGCACTTACCGATAATTCGAATTGAGCTGCACATCGCCGATGGCCACGTTCTCGAACAATGTGGGACAGCAGGTCCAGCGCGCCCAGTAGAAGGTGAAGTCACTCGAGTCGTAATGCTCGGTGAAGCGGCACTTGAGCACCAGATCGACGCCCTCACGCGTGTCCAGCGAATCGTCCCCGGAGATCAGGCCAATGGAGAGCCATATTTGACCTGGAAAGAAATGGTAGACCTTTTAGTGCACAGCGAGAAATACACATTATCGTTCTTTAATCACAACAATCTCAGCCAAACCAATGCTTTCACAAAATCCAACCCATCAATTATATATTTTTTAGTTTACAACCTCTGTACTACCGGCTATCCTGTAACTGCAATTCAATTACCCTTTGCAAATTCGTAGAGTTTGCGTTCATTTAATTAAGAACAAAACCCGTCGAAATCCAGTACAAAAATTCATAAAATAACACTGATATATACCTGCTGCTAGACTGATTTGATTTATTTGTTCGGTATTATTAACGCAGCAGGGCGAAAACGAAAATCAATATCACGAACAGTCCTTGCAACAAAAAATAGAAAATCAACGATGCACAAAAAAAAGGGAATAAAAAAATATTGGTATTGTACAACTCATGGAAATTGTAAATCTATACCACAAAAATGAATAATTCACGCGCAACACCAACCATAACAGAATGGACAGGGACGTGAAACAACTGCATTCAAATTGGTTTGTGTTCCCGAAAAGGATTTCAAACAGATTTTGAAGTGATGTTCTGTAATCATTTTCAGCGAATTTTAGTAAAAGTTTAATGTTTACTTAGAAGTGGCAGTTGTTCATTTATGGGAAGTATTTTTGCATAATTGGTAGACAACTAGAGAAATAAGTTTTCCCAAATACGCTTCCAATCAAAAATTTCATAGACTTTTTGGGGTTAGAGGAAAAATGAAACTTTGAAGCTCTTACTGGTCGCATTGTGGTCGCTTAACAGTTTGAGAGGCACCGGTCAAATAAAACTAAGAACGGTGCACCGTTTAGTTTCTATATTTCGTGATTGTGGGAGTGGGGGTGTGTGTGTGTGTGCTAGGTTTGAGTGTGTGTGTTCAGCTAAATGGAGCAAATGGTCGAGTGGACGCCATTGGGTCGAGTGGATAGGGGTCGTGGTACGGGAAGTGGTGGTTTAGGGAGGTTGTTTGCTCATGCAGCGCTTAGTTTTAATTTGTCTGCCTGAATTTTAGTTTTTCCTGTGTTTCTGCTTTTTATATGCGGCGCTCTCCTTGTTTTTTCACTTCGCTCAATTTTCATGTATTTTGTTGGAGAAGCAAATCTGTTTTTTGTGCAATTCCCTACCATTCCAGAATGTGTATGTTTTGTGGATATTTTTCACTAGCTCTCCACTGTTACGCTTCGTTTTTTCCGATATATCTTGTATATTATACAGCTCAAAAAAAAATATAAACAAAAGGATGACCAAAGCAACAGCTTTATTGTGTTGAGATTTTCGGAATATATATAAAACATATATAAACAAACTCAATGCACTATATGTGGTTAAATTTTAAATTGAGCTGCCATCGCTCAAATGTATGCAGGACTTTTTATTTTCGGCAACTGCATACCCTTTTTCTGTTTACATCTTTTTTAATTGAATGATGTATAGGATTTCGGCCAGCCCCGCTTACAGATGCTGTAATTAACAATTTCTGTTCATTGTCCGACATAAAAAACGCTTAAAATATTTATAAATAAAATAAAAACCTTGTTGGCCTTGTCGGTTTTTTTTTTTGGTAGGGACGTCGTAGGACGCGTGTTTGGTAGATATTCTTGGCAGTAGCTTTTAAAGCATCTTGATAGATTTATATTTAGACGTTTAGACGTTTATTATAGTATATATTTTCATTTAAAAACAAAGGTTAAATAACATTTATCAAAATAAACTTTCCAAACTACTATTCACGGGTCACCAGCTATCTGGTTTAATCACACCACTTTGCACACAATTTTCCAACAACTTCTAATCAGGGGAATTTACAATCCAAATCAAATCAATTAGATGTAAAAATCCCAGTTCGATCATTGAAGGCAATTTCAGCAAAATCAACACCGGTGGAGAGCAAATCATGTTTAACATTTGCTTTAGCTACCGATTTACATATTTCCATCCAAATAATTATGAGTACAAGCTCACTTTTCCCCATGGGGGCTTTGGGCTACATTGCAGTGACCACGCCCCCACCCTTCCATTTGTGCATACGTAAGCATGATATGGATATGCATACATTCGTATACTGCCATATAGATTTCATTTGGGTTATATAAGTTGATTTTGAAAACAGACAGACTGCTGGAGGGGCGTGGGTGTGGAAATTACCATAAGCAAGTCAAAAGAAAAACAATTTTTGGGCCAGACCTCGAGGAAAAACGGACTATGAAATGTGTTAAATTTTTTTTCTGGTACTTCCCAGAAATGTATTTATATTTTTAGTAATTTTCTCTGACCGTAAGGCAGACGCTGTATTTTGCAATTATTTAAACAAGCTTTTGCAATCTGATGGATTTTAAAATGTAAATTAACTTTGTTTGCATACAAAAGTTTTCCATCACAGTTTTCCAGCCATTTTTGGGGAAAAACTTATTTCTCCCCCCTTTCATACACGTATATGGAGTGTGTGTGTATTTTGTAATAATTAGCCATCATTAGAGTTTCGGTAAAAGTTTTACTTCGTCTTGCTTTTCCTGGCGGCTTTATGAATTTTTCAATTGTTCCCTCTTCGCTCCGGCACGACAACTGAAAACTTTATCTCCACTCCGTTCAGTTGAGTTGAGCTCAGCACTGAAATGCTTAAACATTCATAAATGCAAGTGCACACATCTCACTAGCACTTTTCAAGGGGGGGTTACGAAAGAGGGTAACGGGTTCGTTTGGGCCAAAAAGATGCCAAAGCAAAAGTCAAGTCTGGCCAAATGCAACCAAAACAAAACCCCAAAGCAAACAACAAAAAACTTTACACACATTTGTGAGAAAAAAAGTGCAACTTTTTTAGCTCTTGTTTTAGTTTTTTTTAGTTTGAATGGCTGTGGTAATTTTTTTGTTGCGTATGTTGGGAGTTTGACTTTGTTTTGGGTCGACGACGCCTTGGGTTTATAAACACAAATGGCTAAGGAAGTCAAAGGAATGATTTGGAATTTTAATGAAGTTCAAATGTTCTTGGCTCTTGCAGAGGAATGTGTTGAAAATAAAGAATAATTACTTTTAATGAAATCTAAAATCCATAGCAATTATCTAAGAAGTCATTCCGAATGACTTATTCCCCCCAGTGAGGTCAAATATGCAACCGAAAGTGTAATGCACTCTGGTAACCATTTCCCCAGAAGCAATTCCGGTATCCTTTGCCCCCGAAAACCCTTACTTAAGACTCATAAAACATCCAACACTTCCACATCATTTTCTGGCGGTGTCTGCTTGACTTGTTTGTAATTATTTATTTCGCATAAAGTGTGGAAGACTTCTGTGCGTAGCGAAGAGTTATAGCATTTGTGTGGGCATTGTGTGTGCATGCAGTGTGTTGTCTAGAGTTTTTAAAACAGATTTCATGCTACAACGCCGACATCCAACGAGTGGTATGGGATGAGTGAGGAAAATGTTTTTCCGAGCAATGCATCTAATGTGTGCTCATGTGTGTGCTTCTATGTGTGTGAGTGTATTACACTTAAAACAAGCTGCTCGGCTCGTTTGCTTGTGGCTTTCCTTGATGTTGAGACAACCCCTGACTCACTGACTCACCTCTCCTCTCCTCTCCACACTCCACCATCTCCCTCAAAATATTCCTTCGGCTTTGTCCAGCTTTTGCTTTTCTTTCAGCTTAATGCGAATTTCTGCTTTTAACAACAGCCATTGTTGTTGCTGTGCGGCCGTGTGTGGTGTGTGGGTGTGTGGCATAAATATAATATGTAGTCTCGCCGCCTGGCATTGTTGTTGTAAAATATATTACTTTTTAACCTCGGAGTTGCTGAAGTTTCTTGGCTCCATATCCCCCCGCATCTGTTTGTAATTTTTACTCATAACAATTACAACAATAGCAATTGCCGTCTGAAAATCAACTACATATATGTATTTGAGTGTATTTTTGTCATGGTCGTAGCTTTAGACTTGAAAGGGGATTAAATCTAGTATAAGTTACTTGGAATCTGGGCAGGTTTTGGGATTTGCGACAGCTCGGAAGTGCACTTATGGTTTTTAAGGATTCGGGTTGGAAGTAATAGTTTTTCGGTTCACATTTGTGACGCAATTTCGTAATGGCTGTTGGGGAAATGTTTAGTAAACATTTTTATTTTTAGAGGTACACCAAAATGCAAGCCATAAATAGGTGAATGCTTTTTTATAAATCTACTTAAAATTCAAATTTCCACTTAATAATTTTCCCCTCTTTGACCACATCCTTGTTGTCCCATTCAAGTTTATGACTGGCTCTGTGTTCCATGTAATGTGTTGCTGACATGCGCTAAGTTGTTGCGGTTGTTGATGTTGCTGTTGCTGGTGTTCCTCTGTTGCTGCTATGCCCTAATGCCATAAGTCTTTAGTGCCGCTCTCAAAGCGACTAGGAAGAGCCTTTGTCGGCAGGATAAGAACTGGCTGAAGGAGTACACATATATACATGTATATAAATACAAACATCTCCTTGGGTTATACATACATATACGCTGTTTATACGCTCAACAACACACTGCAGCTGCATCTCCAACAACTGCAACTGCCACTGCCACTGCAACATGAGCTCTCTGACAATCAGGCGAAGCTTCTTCTTTTGTGACAAATATTTACCACACATAAGCCATAATAAGCGATACAGGGAAATAAAATGAATGGCAATTGGTCCGCCAGTCGATCGGAAAAAGAGCAAACAAGCCAACAAAGGAGGCAACTGCGATTTAATAACCCATTCTGCGGATTTTTAAGAGTCTCCAGCCACTGAGACATCTCATTAAGAGCCCGACAATATGAAACATTTTGCAAATTAACTGCACACGTTGCGTATGCGTAATATGCGCCAGAGCCAGGTATTTGCTTAGTCTGCTGCAGTACAAGTTGGAAAATGGACTGAAAATGGGTTGAAAGTGGCAAGTGGAAAGTGGAAAATCTGACTGTCTGATGACTAAGCAATGGTCGAGACTGGCAGTGGAATGAGAAAAAGGGGTGAGTCCTATTATAGAATCCTACCGTGATGCTCTTTGCGGTAATATACAAATTTACGGAAACCAAAACTTATTACAAATATTTTTATATAAATAATTTTTAGTAAGAATATAATTAATTATTAACCCTCTAAAATATTAAAATATTCTTATTATTTAACCATTCCATCTGCCACTCCAATCACATTTCGCAGCTAATGTGACTGAAATGAAAATATGATTTCCTCATCTCCATGGCTTATGACTGGCTGGCTGGCTGGTGGAAGGAAACATGGGAAAAGTTTTTACGCTGCGTATGCGTAACATCTGGCTAAAACGCTGGCAGTTGAGATTGCAGCGGATTTGGTGGCGAAAAGGGAAAGAGCCAGGCCAGAGCGGGACAGGACGAAAAGGCTAGAGAGAGAGGAAGGGGAAAAGCGAAAAGGGAACGAAGATGTAAGGACTTGTGTGCCACTCAGAATACCCAATTTCACTTTAATTAAAACATTTGCAGCTAGTAATGTTGGCAAAAGTTGCCTATCCACTTAGAGAGAGACAGCAAGACAAGGCCTGAGGGAGAATGGGAACGAGAAAGGATGCCGCCATCCAGGGTACGTATATTACATAATATGCCATTAATAAAAGTGTTTAAAGTTCACTTAAGTGCCGCATGGAGCTTTAGACAAACGGAAACCGTATCAACAACAGTTAAAGCAAACCGAGCCAACTAAAACCCAAACGCACACAAACACCCACACACTGACAGAGGACTAAGGACCAGGAGAAGAGGACTAAGGGTCTGGGCTTGGGTTATCATCTGCTCTACCTATACTCAGCCATTTGGATCCCATGACTGACTACCAAGCAGTTCTGCCATAGTTCCATCTCCGTCCACCATCGTTTTATATGCGACCAGTGCAAAGTAAACATTTTCAGAATGGGGATAACAATGATGGCGGGGGGCAGGAGGGGTATTTAAGCCAAAAGGGGCCACCAAGAGATGTCGCAATAGAGACGACAGGCAAGGAACTCGAATGGCAAGAAATTGAAATGAAAAATCAACGTCACATTGCGAATGGAACTTCATTTATGCTGAAAGTGAACAGGAGTATGCCTCTATTTTGCACAAAAACGAAAATATTGGAAACAGGAAATCTTCAAAGGATACTTAGTTTTCGAAAAACAAAACTTTCATTTCAGATAAGTTGGACAAGGGACTTCTACAAGAGTGTTTATATCGAGTGTCAACATGATATGTATTGCAAGAAAATGCAAGACTAAAGTAAAATGAACACTCATAGAATTCCTGATACTTACAGGCCTCTCTTTTAATGTAAATTAAAACTCATTAAAGCATAATTTAGTTTTTAAATTGCCATTTTTTTCTGTGCAAGACACCCCTCCTCATCAAACTATAGCCAGCACTCTCATATCCGCCGGCTAGGAGACTGTGGATCCATTCAGAGAATTGACTTTGTGGCTGCTGCGTTGAAAGCCAAGTCAAGTCAATAAGGCACGCACAGATGGACGATGTTTAAAGCAGCAGCAGGAGGTCAGGGGAGTAAGGGGGTAGCGGTGCTGCAAGAGGCACAAACAGAAACCAAGAATCTGCCTGAGAATATGCCTATGGTGACCGCACATGCCTGGCGATTCGAGTGCCTGTGAGATGGATAGCATATCTGAAATGCTAATGCAGTTTGCCAGACAAAGATATCCGCATATCGAGTACGGAATACGGAATTCTGAGGTGTCTTAATTGATGGGGCATCCTTATTGTTTGAAAATTGAAGGAATAACTAGAATGTTAATACCATATAAAAGAAAAATATGAAATCACAACGCTATATTAAAGGGAAATGATGAAATAAATTTGAATTCCTAAACATTTCCTAGGAAATTCGTGTAATAAGAGTATAAAACAACTACCATTTCAGTCAACTATGGCACTTGACCTCCATTTCTTGCATAATACAATTGCCAGGGTCCGTTTCAATTGTCATCATTTGGCCAGCATTTCTCTATATTTTCTGCAGCTATGCTGTGCCATTAATTTGGCATAATTTGTGCGAAAATTGTCAAAGGAAGCCGCAATGGAGTGCAGTGATTGAGTGGGCCGGGCACTGGGCACTCGGACTGCATAAATCATGCGGTTAAGTTGTAAAACATTAAACTTAATTTGTTGGAAATTAAATAATGCTAAATATTCCGAACGTTTCAGTTGCATGCAGTCAGTCAGTCGTGCTGAATGTTTATCATGTTCATGTTGCACACTTTTGTGCGCCTCACTATTCGAACATGAACCTGCAGCAACAACAGCTGGCTATATTTGTAGTTGCAGCACTTGCTGCACACAATTTATGATGGCATTTACACGAAGGAAAGAGAACACAGAATGCCGTAGAAAGAGAGCTGACTTTTCAGTCCTTGTTTTGTGGCATATGCCACAAGTTTTTGGCCTCCACTCGGCGCCGCTTTTTGTTTTTGTCAAGCACCAGCTGACGCCTCTTAATTAAATTATGCTTTTTAATTAGGCCACTCTGTATGTGTGTGTGTGTGCCGTGGGTGTGTGGCTGTATGGGTGTTTGTGGCATGCATTCTGCCTCTTCTGCAAAAATTTTCATATCGGCGAGAGCACGACTAATTGAGCATTTTCTTTGTTGCACTCTGCTTTCCATGGCCAAGAGCTCAACAAATCAAAGCCATTTTTCCTGTTTTTCAATCACTTTTGAGGTTTTTAAATTAATTAAGAACTTAACTTAATCAGAAAGCAATAAAACTGGCTATAGAATAAACTCTTAAAAACTAATTTAATTCAATTTATATTATATTTTCTTTTGGCTAATTTTTAAACTTTTAATAAATGCCCAAATAGGTTTATTTTGGCCAACAAATCTTGCAAATTATTCAACTTATGCTGCACCGTTCTGACCAAAGGAATATCTCTAGTCCTTTTGGGCCAGTTCAGCATCGTTCTATCCATTCCTCTGTATTTATTATGAGTTTTCCATTAGAATAATCTCTTAACAGATTCACTTTACAAGCAGGAGTTGGACCATTTCAGTTTAGCTCTCGACCCTTGTTTTTATACAAAAATTTTATTTTCATATTTTCTGTTTTCTGCATAATTTGCCCTGTTCCATATATTTTGAGGGACTCGAGCGGACAGGACGCTTATCTACCAAAAAATAAAAAAAAGAATTTCTGTGGCTAAACGCATATTCACACAAATTTGTTGTCATGTTTTTCGTTGCTCTGAGGATAATTTAAAAACAGAAGCACCTTTGACACTTGCAACTGACACTTGGGCAATTCTGGCCCCACAAAAAAAGGACAAAGACCAGACGCTTTAATTTAATATGTCGTTGACCAGAGAGTTTTTTGGGAAAAGGAGGGGTAAGGAGGTGCTTTTGGGCAAAAACCAAGTCCCAAAAGTGTACCCAAATCACTTTTGAAACTATCTTGCGCCTTGACACAGACCCAGAGGGATACGGACTAGAAAGGAGACTGGGCTGGCAGAAGTTTAAATGCGGCTAAGCATTTTAGACCACAAGGCTCGAAAAAGGCTCGAATTTTATTCACACATAAGGGCACTGGAAGAAAAGGATGAAGTTTGATGAAAAATAAAAGATAAAATTTCATAAACTAAACAATAAGAGTACTTTTAAAATATTAAACTTAAGCTTATGACTCGTTAAATTTAGTAAAGTACCTCAATTTTTCTTTTAGTGTAAATATTTATGAGGTCCTTAAGGATTTTCATTGAGATAAGCGTTGAGCATTTACAAGCTGAACCTTTTTCTTTGCATTATCCGTTTTTTTCTACGCCAACAAAATTAAATTTGAATGCATGCATTATAACGAGCTACACTGCGACAAAAAAAGAATGGGGGCACAGTTTGGAGGGCACTGATAGTGGGCAATATTAGCCTCGAGGGCAGTGGGGCAATCAGTTGTAGAACACAAATCAATTGCCCGATGCCAGCCAAGCGTAAATTACGTGACACGCCACGTTGCGTATACGTAATGAGTTCCATTTTTTTGCCTCCCATGCTGGCAAAATGAAACAAAAACCAAACAGAGGAAAAGCAGAGAAACAAGTCGGACAAATAAAGGAGATACAAGTACACACACATACATACATATATGCACACACACGGCTCAGGAAAACTAACGAACTGGTAGGGGAGCAGAGGGGCTAAGATTTCAGGCCAAAGAAAAAAAAACTGACAACAGCATGAAAAATTGTCACTGGCTGAGAGTGGATACCTCCTTTTTCCGCTTTTCCGCCACGCTTTTCCAACTTGCCACCTCTCCCCCATCCTGGACTTCTTCAGCCAGGATCTTCCAGTGCAGCCGAAACCGAAAACACTGGAGAGAAACCGGAAATGTTGCTTAATAAAAACGGATATACCAATTTAGTTGTGTGCAGTAGTAAACAACAACAACAATAGCAACAACGTCCTGAAAAGCGGAAAAGCGGGAACAAGAGAAAACAATGGCGGCCAAGGAGAGCAATGAGTGCCGGAATAAAAAGGCAAGCAACGATAAGAAAACTCGGGCGAGGAAAAGTCTCGAAGGGGAAAATCCCGGTAAAAGGGGCAAGCAGCTGCAAAGCGCAAATAAACACAAAAATAATAGAAATTCATTTAAAGTTAAACCAAAACTAAAACAACAAGAAGCAGCTAAGAAAGATTCAAGACAAGAGTAAACAAAAGTGAAATGGTGGAAATAAAAATGATGGAACTAAGGATATCCTAAAAACAGAACAATATTATCATAGGAGAGGGTATTTATAAAGAGTATAGGATTAAGTTGATATAAGATCTATAAGTGGCTTATTTTTGAAGAGCTTCCAAAACCCGAAACCCTACTCTTAAGATCCTTAACATTCTGAAAATCCTACCTCAGGCATCCTTTTCCTAAAAAACTCTATTTCCTTTCGAAATTCCTTCGATCTATCGTTAGGCCACCATGAATAAAAGGGAATTAAGCTGGCTGTGCCCCCAACGTTGCATTTCCATTGAAAACCCTGCATACCCCTACCAGAAAAAAAAAACAAAAAGCCCCCCTCCGAAAAAAAGGAGCTACGCCAGCGTTAAAATGTACAGCGCAGTGATCAGGATCAGGAACACAATGGGCCAGGACGAAGCTGTGGCATGTTGAACATATTTGTCGACTAAACGGACAAAGGGGGAGAGGGTGCACAGTGTGTGGCGAAAAAGAGATGAACCCCAATAGTGTGGGTAGCAGAGTGTCACTAAAGTTTAGTCCACAACTTGAGTGGAGTTTGTGGTGCGGTTTGTTTTTTTTTTAAGGCAAGAAAAATTAAAAAAATACCCCAAATTATTAGGTACCTATTTTTATAAAATTTAAAAGTAACTTTTTAGCTTATTTTAATAAAAACAAAATATTAATCCTTTATTTTTATTTAGCATATTCTAGGTAATCAACATTTTTCTCAGTGCCCTGCTCTCTGCTGCTGTTGATATTGCCTCGGCCGCAATTTTTGTGTTTTAGGGTTTTAAGCTTTTTAGTTTTTTCTCCTCTAATTCTCTCCCTCCCGTTCTGTAGCGCATTCCGAATTTTTTTGTATTTTTTTTTTGTTTTTTTTGGTTGTTGGCCGCTTTGTTTTGCGGCCAATGCAGCTCGTTTACGTTTGAATGCACTTCAGTGCAGATGGGCCTCCAAGAGGGATGGAGGCGAGCTAAGGGGGTTAACTGGATTGCAAAGAGCCGGGCCATTCGACTGGGGGTTTGTCCCAAACAAATGACCAAAATGACACATGACCACATGGCCGGCTCGAAAAAATATATTTAGGCCAAACGAGACCACATTCTTGCAACAAAATGCATTCAAAATGTAAATATTTTCCCCAAAAACCTAAGACTCTCAAATAATTAGAGTTAAGACCATAAATCAGGCGCAAAATCCGAGCCTAAGGAAGTTCAAGAACCTTGGTCGTTTCTGGTAACAGGAAGTGGTTAAGAACAAGGACCGAAATCCCACACAAAAACCAAACTAATGGTAGGGAAGGAAAATGTTGTTTCAAGCTGTGTGCACGAGCGGAATTTTCTTCGTTTTCTCATTTTTTTGGTCTACATTTTTTTCAACATTTTCTTTTATTTTTTTTTTTGTTTTTTGGGCGATTGTGTTCAACTGTTTTTCGCGTAGCTGTCATAAAAACTCGCCATAGGAAACGGAAAGAAAATTTGTGTCAAAAATACACACTACACAAAACAACCAGGAACAGGAGAAAAAAAATGGAAAGCAACATGCCGAGTTGAAAGTAGGGAAAATATTGAGGCAGGGTAGCAGAGAAAAGGACTCGCATGTGCCTCCTTTTTTGAAAGGAGTAAAAGATAAATAATGGCTGACAGGATGCGTGCCTAGTACATACTATATGTGTACATATGTATAAACGGGAAGGGCTATGGGGCAGGGATGGGCTCATTTCCTGAGCATGATTGAAGGCGGTGCCATAACCCACAGTACCAAGGCCGATATTACTCAAACGATGTTTGTCGGAAGGCGCTGGCCAAATTGCCCGCACAAATAAGATGATAGATAAGCCAGTGCCAGATGACTCAATTAGCGAAAGATAATGAATGGCGGTGGTCGGGGGCAGATTGTCAAACAGATGCTACCATAAATGATGATTTGGCCAAGACCTGCTACAACTGGAAACTATTTATGGCTCACATTGAAATAATGGCTTTATACTCTTAATTTATGGAAAATAAATAAGCCATTATATCTTAAACTCAGTTAAGTTTTATCAATGACAAGCAAGTGAGTTTGTTTGGAAGTCAAATATTTGTTAGATTGATTGCCAGATTTCTGGCAAGCAGCGGAATGCTTTCGGCCAATCAACTAAAGTTGTCCAATCAGCCAACTCCTCAGATTATACTTCCCAGCTGAAAAACTCCAGATCCACGTGCCTCTGTTTATTCTTCCTGAACTGATTAAGGTGCTTCTTGGCCATTTTTCTGTTGGCCATGTTTGTTGTTTCTTGTTGTTACTCTGTTAACGGTTAACGGCGTTCAACTGTGACAAATGCGTTTGTCGGTTCACCCCACACGAAGACCACACATAAAGAACCAGATATATGACGGTTCTATAGATACCACCCCAGCAAGACAGGCAAACTCATAACATATGTTGGTGTGCATGTTTGGCCGGCTTAGAAATATTATTTATGAACAAGGAACACAGACAATGCCCGGGATCTTATGGCATAACCTTAGCCCGATTGCAGCACAGAGAAAAAATTGAAAGCAATATCTAACCATTGTTCAAGGTACATCCCTATATTTCCCTCGGTGTACCTCTCTTTTTCCTCAATTCCTTTGCGGCACTTGTAATTTCTGCTGAGGTTTTTTTCGCTTTGTTGCACGTTTAGTAAATAAATCACGCGTTACGTGGTTCGGCCATTTTTTATATAAATAATTCGAGCCAAGTTTGCTGTTTTAGTTTTTACACCGACCGGGGATGCGGGGAGGGCGTAGCAGGTTGTGTGGAGCATTGATATACTGATACTGTGACCTGAGAACCCACTGACCATCGGACCGCACCGCCTCCTCTGCTCCTTTCGATGATTTATGGCGTGTGGCCTATTAACGTGTGTGTTGCGTGTTCAGCCACGCCCCCCGTTTTCAGTTGGCCGAGGTTTGGTTTTCGATATCATAAATAAACGCAAATCTATAAAATAAACAAAACTAACCGACGGGAAGGCTGAGGTGCTGGAGCTGCCGGAGCCTAATCGGGAAACAAGCTAGTACATGACTCGCTTGTTGTTTATGTCTTTTGGCTAATGAGCACGAACTTGTCAATGTGTCAATTTAATTAGACAAGCAAACTCACACTCTGCCCCCCACTGTGTACTGCCAACAACAACACAACGGCTTCAATGGACATCGAATATTGAATTATGCGACAACAGCGGCAGCGGCAAAAACAATATCCGCTGGCGGAGCCCTATTTGACCAAGTCGGATGTTTACTTACACTTGGCTACAATCTATAAATGCATTGCCTGCTCCATCATCCTCCAAGGCAGTGATTCCTTCGCAGAACCATTAGGAACAAAAATATAACGCATACGCCACGTGTGTTTGTCAAAAAGACTACACGAGAAAGTGAGGGAAAAGTTTATGAAGAAGAGCTATCATACACTTTTATCTGACACCTATGTACATATATTTAGTAAATATTATATATTTTTCTATTATTTTTTTCGTATTCTTATTTCTTTCAGTGCATCAATAGTAGCAATGACAGTCACAGCCGGAGCCAAAATCAAATCATTTATGCCAGAGCTGTCCTGTCCTTCGACCCCATCAATAATGTCCCTTTGACAGGAGTCCTCCTTAGTGGCCTGCTCTCCATTTTGCCCTTCGCCACTTTCTTCTCTCGTCCTCGTTCTTGTCCAGGACCTGGACGTTGGCCAAACAATTAACGCCACAGCCGCCTTAATGATTTATGTGAGACATCAAGGTGGGGATTGATTTTCGAATGCGAGAAGGGTGAGCAGAAAATCGTTTACTACGCTTTGTGAGCTTTGCATTCTGGAGTCGAGGAGATCATTTGGACTTATGGTGAATCAGAAATCATTGGAAAAGAGGAGACAAAAGCTAATAATTGGATACGGATCAATGAACTTACATTATCTGCTTTTCAAAAGAAAAAGGTATATTCTCTGGAACCGTAAGGGGAAGATTGCTTGGTACTTCAAGTAATCTGTCTATTAAACCTTAGATATTTAAAAAACTTAGTTCCTAATGACTTTCTGCCAGACCATTACACTTTTGAAGCTGTGCTTATCTTAGTTGCCATTTTCTTTTTTAGCAGCTTGTTTTAGCTTTACGAAAAGACCCTCAGAACTTCTCTGAGAGAATCTTCCAAAGTTACGTTTCCTTGTCGGATAAAGATTTCGGTGTATAATCCACTTCAAGACCCGGCTCTTATCCCAGAAATACTCGAGAAACTCTTCTCATCTCTCTGGCTCTTTCTATTTTGGCTAATGCTATCTCTGTCACTTGCTTAGCATGCAAATTTGATGGCGTTGGCCATAAAATGCAACTCTCTTTTCGTACCCCCTTCTGGCTCGAATGTCGTCTACATTTTCATTTTGAAATTTCACTTGGAAAAATTTTAACTACTTTCTGGCAAGGCACTTGGTCTTTACACAAAAAAAAGCAAAAATTAAACCCCTTGCCGCCATCATGGCAATCCTCTTTGGCATTGTTTGTCTATTTACACGAGCTCATTAACATTTGAAATGACTTTTTGCTTCGGTTACTGGGATGGTGGGACAAGGAG
The DNA here is from genome assembly GCA_018153035.1 of Drosophila pseudoananassae pseudoananassae. Classification (NCBI taxonomy): domain Eukaryota; kingdom Metazoa; phylum Arthropoda; class Insecta; order Diptera; family Drosophilidae; genus Drosophila; species Drosophila pseudoananassae. Next base: position 13,110,045 of record JAECXR010000056.1, on the reverse strand, counting down.
TTTCCCATCTCGGGGTTGGGGGCATTATTTTTTGTGCGTTGAGTTATTTTAATGTTTTGCTTTTCGGCTCGGCAAACACTTGGCACTGCAACAGGGCCTCTCATCAGCTATCCAGCTCTCCAGCTCTACTCTTTTCTCCTTAGCTTTTAATTCTTTCTTTTTATATGCATTAAATGAAATTTGCAAAAATAATTTATAGCCAACAAATAAAAAAGTCTGAGCACAGCTTGGCAGTATTCTTAAATACTCTGCCATCAACAAGGCTATGTTTAATTCAAATAAAAATATTTAAACTCTCTTTGCTTATTTTTTCTATTTATTTTAAACAATTTAAATACAAATTTATTTATATAACCTCTTTAGTAGAGTCTCTGCTAATAGAGTGATTCATTTTTTATCAATGCCCAACAAGCCGAAAGCTGGAAAAGAGTTGAAAAATTCTTTCGTACTCATTTATGCTAATTTGCGTAATTATGCGCTTCATAAAATCACTCGGCAAATGCAAACTGAAGTTGGAAAATTGTGGCATTCTTTCTTTTCCACTCGTACCGTAGTTATACTTCTTGCTGTAACAATACACAAAAAAGCCAAAAGGCATTACAAATAACACATCAAAACATGGAAAAAGTTTTGGACCCCCTCCCAAAAACCGGCGGATGAAAATGATGAAAATTCATAAATGAGTTGAAAGGCCTCCTAACCATTTATTTATTCTAGCCCCATCTAATTTTCCCCCTTTTCTTGTTTTGACAAACTTTTCACTTCTGCACGGTTACGGCATTTACATTTTGATGGAAAAGGAGTCAAATGATTAGGATAAACTTTAAAACAGTTGAATCGAAATATTTGCATTAAATGGATGAAAATTTCTGACATTTTTTATACTCTTGTGAGGGTATTATAATGTAGTCAAAAGTGTGCAACGCTGGGGAAGATATAGTTGATATATAATTGATGCAGAATGGTGGGAAATCGGATGAGAATTTGGGAAAATGTAGGCCATCAAAAATCAATGTTAATCGCAAATGTATGTATAACACTTCGGCTCCCCCCGAAGTTAGCTTTCCTTTCTAGTTTTTAAATAAGACTTTCACTTCCCTTATTCCCTTCTTTAATGAACAAATGCGGCTAGATTTGTAAGCGTGTTTTAGCCAATTAATTATTTATCAACCTCAGCTCAGCATAAATTATGCCAACAGTAATTGGCAGGAAAAAAAATAAAACAAAACCCATCTTCATTGTGTGATTTGCAATTTAGCTTAGCCAGAGTTGGTTTTGCGAGCAGATTTGAAAATTGCCTATCTCGCCAATTCGATGTTTGTAAATATTCTGACACGAGAGTGCCAAATCCATTGACAAATAAAGTGTTTTTCGAATTTTCAATGCATAAAAAATGCATCGTTCGCTCTATTGGCATCTATTAATAAACGCATTCGAATGCTGCTGTGTGCATTCTATTTGCATATTTTATTTCAAAGTGTGGCCAAAATGCTGAACAATCCCATTTCATTTAAGTGTATTTGTGCTTTTAATAGAGGTAAATTGAAAAGGATGGCCGGAAGATGGATTCTGTGGCTATTAAAGGGTAAATAGGAGTTGAATTGGAAAAATATCAGTCACAGTCATTTCGCAGGCAGAAATAAAACAGTTTTAATGCACATTCTTTAATAATGTTTTCAGCATTGAATTTATTTTAAAAATAATTTCACAGAATATGGAGACTACGAAAAAAATTGAATTCAATTCAGTTTCAGATTCTGTCAGAAATAAATTCTTCTCCTTTTTATGGGACTTGCATTGCATCACTTATGTTCAATTTATAGGCTTTTAACATTCTTTTGCTGGCCATTTTTGTAGTGTTAAATAAATTTCGGTTGTAACAAAAGCCCCAATTTCGGACCAAGTTCCCAGTCACGCCCCCTTAACCGATGCCGCCCATTCGGTGGACAGGCACTCCGACTTGTCTGGCACATTTCGCCATTGAAATGCAAATGAAATTGAATTGTTAATTTCAAATAGAAAATCCATGCGGGCCATTCATTCAATATTGAATGTGCTCGCAATAAATGTAATGACTGGCACAGTTTTTCCCGAATTTTCCCTGGCTTTTCCGTCGTTTGCTCTTTTTGCACTGGCAACGTGGAGCCAAAAATTGGCACGCAAACAAATTTTGTAGGAAACGTGGTCCATTATTTTCGGTCACGACAGAATTCGAGAGTGCACTGATATATATACCATGTTATATGTACAGACGTATACATTTAAATGCTTTTTATATTTGGCATATATGCATAAAGAATATGACATTTCCGCTTCCGCTTGTCGAGTCATTCTAAAATCTATTTTCGTGGCCATTTTATGCAGCATTGAAATCTTTTTTTAATGCCACAGTGATTAAGGAAATTAAATTCGAGAAGAAATACTTTGCAAAGATAGTTGTTTAAAAATTCAAGTTAATTGAAGAGCTCATGAAAAATAATTGAATATGCAGGGTAAATGCACCATAATTTACCCAATACACTTTTTGCTCCATAGTTGCTGTGCCCCAGTTTTAAATGACTTTTGCTTATAGTTTTTTAACAGCCCCCACTCAACGACACATTTATGGAAATTATTTCCCTTTTCCAATTCGTGTTACGCGCTTTTGAATAAAAGAATACGTTAAAGTTGACCCATTGACTCGATGCCCGTGTTGGGGCACCATTAACCCCGTGTCCAACCCTTTTCTGGGCCACCCTTTAACCCTCTGGCTACCTCAACAGTTTTCAGAGTGTCAAAACTAAACGCTGTCTGAACGCCGTTGAACACGTTGACAAAGGTCGAGAAGGTGTCCCTCTTTTAACGCTATATCCGAAACAAAATGCCCCTCACCCATATATGTAGGTACCCCAGCATTCCCCTTTCACCTGTCAAAGGTGAGTCTCTGGCAAAAGGGTGTGATTATGCCGCTGACATATGACACCTCTGCCACATATGTATGTATGTATGTATGGGGTTTTTCTGTTTCTGTTGCTGTTTCTGCTTTTGGTGAGTGTTTTCATGTGTGTGTGCGGTCAAAATGTTGGGACCCAAAAAGTGTTGTGGCAAAATATTTTCTAGCTGAGTTTTCCCGGCTTTCCATGGCTGGATATCCTTTTTTTCTATAAAAGTGCACTGAGAAAAATGGGAAAAGAATTTTTTAATTGGTAGTCTACGAATAGGTGTTTGTAGGACGCCATTTTAACATCCATTACCCTAAAAGTAGGCAACTTAATGAGGAGTTTCTAGCAAAGGCTGATCCTTAAAGATCTAAGAGTAAGGTAAGCTAAAGGTACTAAAGTTTTGTACTTCTTAAAAATATTCTCCTAGTGCATATTTATTTATATTCGAGTGTTTTTTTGTTTATTTATTTTTACTTTTTTTTGGGGTGAAACCCTTTTGGCACATGTCAAAGCATTTTGAACTTGTTGGCATTTTGTAACACTTTCCGTGCACTTTTCTATGACTTCTCGATAGGTGAGAAAGGTGGGCGATCCAGGGAGGAGGACAACCTTCAGCCCTTGCTCTTTGCTTTTTGTGTGTTTTTTTTTTGTTTGCGGGTGAACCCATCCCCAGCCCCTCTTTCTTTGGGCCGCCGTTGTTTGGTTGCTTTCAAAATGCCATTTAGTAGAAAATTCAATAGAGCTTTGATTTTGTTTCGTTGATTTTCACAAAGTGCTAGCCCCGAAAAGCGGGTAGCCCCTTCTAAAACAGACCCATACCCCATCACCTGCCTCCCGCACATCGTCTTTATCCCATCCTTAACCCACGACTGCCCACCTCTCTTCTGTGCCACTCAAATCGATTTGGCCGGCGTTCGTTTTGTTGATTTTCCGTTGCGTTTTTGTTTAGCGTGAGGGGGCGAAAATCAAACTGTTAATTTGCGCTTTTGTCTGACTCTCCCACGATTTTCCCCCACCGGCCCCTCACCACTCGGTTGCCACCTGGTGAAAAGCACTTTGGAACGCCCCGCCAAAGACCCGCCTCCATTTTCGTTTGTTTGCTTGTTTTCGGGGTTAGCTTGGCGCTTTTTGTTTCTGTGGTTGGAAATTAATGTTTGCCTAAAGGATTTAATAAGTAAATGATTTTCATTTTCCATTTGCCGCCCAACGAATTTTTCAGCAGTGTGTGTGAAGTGGGGGTGTGTGCGTGAAGTGGTCCGAGCATCAACATCAACATCATCAATTTAAATTGAAATTGGGAAAAGGGACCTGGCCAAGTTTAGTTTAGTTGCAGGAATATTCCTTAGTATACGAATTAAATGTAAATATTTTTTTAGATTTTTTAAGCACAGATTGGATATTTAGGGATTTAATTTCCAGAGCTCAGAAGCTTCGTAAATTGTCTTTAAAGCATTGGATACGAATTATTGAATGAAATATTAAGTCTTAGAACAAGTCTTAGAATGCCTTCCCTACTTGTTTTTTAGTAACACCAACAATCAAGCTAAGTCCTCAACTTTTAAAATGTCTCCATCATCAATCTTTTGCTAAAATTTGGTTTATTTTGATGTGCCGAAAAGAAAAAAGCTTAACTATTAAAACATCTTATTAGATTTCTTTGATGGCAAAGTTTTAGATGAAGTCCCTTAGCCCTCCATTGTTGCCCCTCCCTCATCACCAACAGACAACACACGATGGTAGTTACTTTACTTTTTAATTACTTTTGTGCAAAATTCATTTATCACTTTTATCCCAGCTCAAACTCAGACGCTTGGACTCTCGGCCACACTTTCCACTAGAAGATCTATGCGAAGGGCCATTTTTCACTAGCAAACTTTTCACACACATATCTGGACGGCGGAGCGGATCCAGGAGCCAGGAGCCAGGGTTTTCCACACTTTCCAAGGATATATAAAATTGAACTCCCTTTGGACAGTCATCGTCCAGTTTGGCAGCTACATAAAAAGAATAAAATCAAAAAAAAAAAAAGAGGAATGTGCATGTGTGTGTTTGTGGGAGGCATTGGGGGCGGTCTGGGGCAAAAAGAAAAAGTCAAGTGGAAATTCAATGATGCCATTAATTGGCCAAAGTTTTCACTTATGTTCTGATTTTTCGCCTCCTCCCCTTATTCTCCCATTCCTTCTCTTTAGCTGCGCCCGTTAAATTTCCCATCCTCGAATACTGAAAAAACTGTGCCAGGAAGTACGAACGTTGGTAGCGAACAATTTACGATTGCCAGTTGCAACTTTTGGCGAACGCTGCGAGCCAAATTGCATGAAATCAGTTTAGTCAGTAGTGCCCCCTCCTCCAGCAGAGCCTCCCTCCTCTGGTAGACACGTGCCGGTGCCCCTTTCTGGCCACGCCCCCTTTATCCAGCTGGCCGGGTAATTTATCTTGCAACTAAACGTTTCCTGCCCCAGCCATATGTGAGTGCAAGTGTTAGGATGGCTCGAGTATGGAGTGTCTGAGGAAAAAAGAGGCTAGTCGATGGTAAGGAAGAGGGCAGGGGTCGGCAGGGTCGTGGAATGATAGCTGACCCAACCAGGCCTTTTTCAAAAAATTTCTGCATGAAAAATGGCCGCGTCATTAGGCGTTGACATGCCATAAACAAAAATTGTTTTGGCAAAAAATGGAAATGCACAAAAGTGCAGTGCGGGAAATTATGCAAAATTTGTGGTAGGTCATAAAATCATAATTCAAATCTTAATAACAATAAATAAAAATATAAAATAAATAAAAACGTCTACTTTACCAAAAAATTTCAGTTTCAATTTCAATTATTTGATTAACAACTAATTAAGCTAATGAACACAACTAAGTAGCCATTTCTATGTTGGAACACATCTCTGTAAATTAAAAAATGGGAATTCCAATTAAAAATTATACCATTTCCTCCAGTGCAAGGGGGAAAGACATCAGACACGAGCTGAGTGAAACTTTTGGGCCCCAGATTGATGACAAGCCTTCGGGTGGGGGCCGACAGGGCGATGTGGGGGCCAAAAGAGTTGCAGCATTCCCTGCAATGTCAATCGATGCTGCTCTTGTTTTCCCCCACAATTTTTCCAGGTTCTCCTTGGTAATTTTTTTTGTTACTATTGAAACTTTTCGCCAACTTGAAACTATTTTCAGGCATTTTTCCTTGAACCCCACACACCCCATTCTCCTGCGTCCGACTAATAGCCAAAACTTTAAATTGTTCCTACCGCGGCCATATGAAAAGTCAACGGCAGCACCTCCTCCACCTCATTCCATTCCACTGGTTCCCTTCGCCCTGCCGTGTTGCAGACAGTCCTGGAAAAAGGACACACGGAAAAAGAAAAATTTGCCAGAGAGTCGTTTATCTTCGAGCCCATAATGACAGTTTGGCAAAAGAGCTGGCTGCTGTGACAGCTCGGGGCTAAAATGCTGGAGGGGTCTGGCGGGGTCTGATGGAGGAAAAAGTTAGCAAGAGGCGGGAAATAGTTGGACATCTGAGCTAATGTTGATTGCGGCTTGACAGTTACCTGTGAACAGTTTGGTGGCCAATTTCGCGGGGAAACGAGTCGGGGCATGGAAGGATAACGATTGCTGTTGCAACTGATGGGGACATTTATATGGATTTATTTCTAGTTGCCTCAAGGGCTAGCAGGACTCAGTCCAAAGCTAAGCAAAGGATTTTTTTTAAAAAAAGGTAATTAATATTGAAAAATTGACTGCCTCTTTACTTACATATATTACTCTTACTACAAACTTCTTTACTTTTATCTTTAAATCAATTGCCATTACACAAATCAAATTTCTGCCCATCGCAGCACTTTTAAATTATTTCGTCCATCACAATGATTGATTTACGATTGTTTTTATGGGACTCTCAATCGGAATTGTTAGTCCTCCAATGACCACCAAGTCACACATTAGTCCCATTAAATTTTTATCGTAGCTTTCTAAGACTTATATGGCTATTGGCTGTGGCCTCGTTGCTATAAAACGGTTTTTATAGGCCTTCTTTTTTGATTGCGATGGCCGAGAGTCGAAAGCGGAAAACACTTGACCTGCAGTTTTATGGCCACTGGAAAGTGCATGAGCTATGGTTTGACATGCAGTTTTTGGCAATTTGATTGCCTTGGCTTGCTGCTCGTAAATAACATGCAACACTCTCGAGAGGCAACATCCAAAATCGCATTTCACACATCACACTGTATCCGGTTATATATCTAAGATTACTTTTCTTGGCAGTTTGTTCATGGGATTTATACATGGGAAGTAATTTATAGAAGTTCTTAAGAAAATATTTAAAAATATTTAACTAAAACTTAAAATCTGAGTATAATTGAGAGCAATAAATTTAATAATTTTATGTAAATAATTATAAGCTTCATTCAATTATTAAAATGTATTTTTTTGTCGCAGTGCCTGATGCATTTTCCGTAACCTTCATCAGCAACAAAGTTCCTGTTGCTGTCATAAATTATACGACAAATGCGTTTGTCTTGAGTGCGGACCCATATCCTTCTACTTCCTTGTTACCTCATCCCCAAGCCCCCTTTCCCACCCATCCCACCAGACCATGTAACAGCAAGAACAACAAGAACTTTTGCTCCTGCCAAGTGCAATCATTGCCAGTGCTGCATTGTCGTGTTGCATACTTTTTTGGGCTCGTCCTGGAGCAAGGTTGCCGGCTGGGAGCGACTGCCGAGTGGGCGGGGAACGGAGAGTCATATAGACTATGCAGCTAATATTATTTTATTGCTTGCGACTTAAGAAGCCGCAAAATTTATGCGACAACAACATGGTAGACGCTACAAGGCAATGGTTCTTGGGTTCTAGGACACAGTACGTTCTAAGCTTTAAAGTTCTAAAAACGGAAAAAAATATTATTATAAAATATTAGTCAATAGTCTTACGAAATAAAAATATATATTCGATACATAAAGACATAATATTTAATTGGAATTTATGATTTTTCACTTTTATTTAACCAGAAAATCTCAAATATTTTATATCTTTATGAAACCCATCCAAAAATCTGTCCAATTTTGGGAAAAGTTTCTCCTTTCGAGCAGCCACTGTGGCCATAATAATAAAAGCCCAGCCAGCAGGTTACCAGGTTTGCCATTTTCGCTGCCAATGCTGCATTGTTCCTCATCTTCTCCTCGAGTTTCTTGGGTTTCTTGCAGCACCCGTTGAGGGGCGAATGCAAACAAATTTGCATGCCGTCAGTTACTATTTTACTGCCAGCTGGGAGAATCCTTCTGGGGAGTTGGCACTCGGGGGGGAATATGTTGGGCGAAGTGTACTAGAAGTAGTAAATCTTTTCGGGTGTGTGTATGCAGGTGGGTGTGTGAGTGAAGGAGTGAGTTTTTTTATTCCCCTACAGTACCCCACAGCCGGGCTCTCCCGCAGCCATTGTGGTTATTTCGCTTCGCTTCGCAGCAGGTGGAAATGGAAGTGGCAGTGGAAGGCCTGGAACTTCTTGCGAGCGTTGCCACATGGTGTGAAATATGCACCAAAAAGGAAGAAGGACTACACCAGAGTTGGTTTTAAACACGGCGAGAAAAGGGTTATCAAATTTAAGACTATAACTATATTATTTCTGAAAAGTATTCAAGTAACACATCGAAAATGTCTTTAAAAATCTATTTTAAAAAAATTTGCATATTTCATTTACTGGTTAATTTTTTTCTGTGTGTTGAGAAAACCCAAAAGATTCGAAAGGACGAAGTTGGTAGATGGAAACAAAAACGGCGCCGGTTTCGAGTGCCACATAAACGTCTGCAGGTGATACCCCTCTCCTGGTGCCCACCTTTATTCCACACTCCCACCTGTGTTGCCCTCCAACGTTTCATTTCGTTGCACTTCGCACACGTTGCACACACGTGACTTGTTTATGTAGTTGAACTTTCTGGCTGCGTCAGTGGCTCTAAAACCCTCATAACCCATCCATGGGCATCCCGTGCTTCATTTTCTGTTTCGTTAACTGCACACAAGCCTGGCGCACACCTGAGTTGAGTGTGTAACTTTCTGCGGTTTCTTTTATTGATATTTAAACATTTTCGAGGCTGCCCGCATAAATTTGGTGCTAATTTTTTTAATGTGGGGCTCGTGGGTGGAAAATGCACGAAATAAAGGAACTTTAAATGGTAAAATGGAGTATTCACAAAGTTAAAACAATTTAAAATTAAATTGGGGCAAAAGATATGCTTTAATTACTAGCCTGGGCTAGACAACAAATTCTAGCCTCAAACTTGTAGCATTTTTCAAACAAATCTAGGAATTCAAGCAAATCTTAAAGCCAACAAATCAAACTAATGGAAAACAAATACCCTCAAAACAAAAAGCCGGCTAATTTGGCATTTAAACGTCAAATGTCAATCAAAACAACAACAGAATACAAGAATCCTGAAAATAGAAAGACGGAATAAAAATAGAAATCAGGCATTAGAGGAAAAAAGCAAAACAAAACGTCTAGCAGAAAAACATAATTGGCCAAAAAAAAGGCAACTGAGAGGGGGTTGCTCCAAACCAAAAACAGGAAAAACCAAAGGAAAATTTGCTTAATGCCAACGAAGGAAAATTACAACTAAAAAAACCAAAAACAATAGTTAAACAGAAAAATCCAAACGAACAGAAGGAAAAAACCACGAGAAAAATGAGCGGGCTTGAAGCGAACAAAAAAAAGTAAAGTTTTGAGCAAAGTTCCACGAAAAATCTAAGACTCTTAGAAGAAGCAAAAAAATCCTTCATACATGTTGGCATATCTGTCCGCTACAAGAAAATCGCCTTTTCCAACGCCAAAGCTGTGGCGAAATATCGTGAAAGTGTTGAAAGGCGGTAACAGATATTTGCCACAGAAAAGTTGGGCATAATGGATGCAGAAAAAAGTTTGAGATGTTAAAAAAATATAAATAATATAAGTGTTTATTTTTAAACCTCTTTTTGTGGAAACATTTTTTGAAGTAGCTTCCCACTCTTATTCCCAATTAGAGCACAAGCTATAATTCCTATTTATCAAAAAAGGTTTCTGAAAATTTATCCTAATTGTTAAAAATTCCATAAAAACTACATAACAACTGATAATTAAATAAAAAGTTATAAAATTTTTTTAAAGTGCACCCGACGCCGTCACAGCTCCATCATCATCAATTTTTTGTTGCATCCTAAAAGAAGCTCGAAGCTTTTTGGCTCTCCAGTCCTGGCTTTTGTATCTGTATCTCAGTATCTGCATCTGTATGTATCTGTGCCCTCTCCCAGGCGCTGGCACATGCATAAAACATGCATACCATGGCACACCATAAAAAAAGCGAGAGCTGCAGATAATGCCGTCAGTAACCGAAGGACCTAAAGGCAGGACGAACTCAACTGAACTGAACAGAACAGAGCAGATAGCCAGAATCGGCCGCGTCAAAATTCAATTGAGGCTGCCAAGGCGAAGGGGAGGATGCAAAAATGCAAATTAGAATGCCAAGGTACCGAATACAACAAAAGATACACCTACTCATACATCTGCAGCTACAGATGCAGATACAGTTACAGATACAAATAGAGTTGGGGCGGAGGAAGTGGACGTGGAAGTTCGGGGGCTCAAGCACCAGGTAGTGCTGTTAATTGTATGCAGTTTCCTAGGTGTTGCTGTCCGTTTTCTCCTGACGGCTGAGTGTTTCAGCCTTCCCAGCGGACAGGTGAGGGAAATGCGGAAAATGAAGTGAAGGCGGCCTGCCAAATGTATTCCCAGAAATTCTCAAGTGTTTTTTTCTTTGTTTTTTTTTTTCTTTTTAGGAAGGCTTGTATTCCCCAAGAGATTCATTTTACTGAGGTAATTTTTTGGTGAAACTCTATGGAGATGCTAAAAGCAAAAGCAGCAGAAAGCAGACACATTCATACATTAATCGGATTGTTTCCTCAGAAATGGGTCACAAATTAAACACATTAAAGATGCCCATAATCCAAAAAGTATCTTTGAAAATATGAGAACGGGAATATCAACCAAAAAAAGTCTATAAGAGTCGACACAAAATAATGGTTTTATTGTTAAACTTTTTTTTAAATAAATTATTTATTCTGGTGAAATTTAATATAGCTTCAGCTATCATATTTCTGTGAGTTGGTTTTATGAACTTTGGCATTCGACAGGCTTAAGTCTGTCAACATTTAGTAAACTCCATTAATTTAATGCAAATAAAATTGTGTTTATTTATTTTGTCATTTCCATCAGTAAGCAATCTATATGTAAGTAATAGTATTTTTGCTAAAGAGCATTTTGAATTCGTTAATTGCTTATTTTGGAAGCTCTCAGATATCTGCAGAACTCACGTAATTTGCTTGTTTATCTGTGCGAGTTTTGTGTGTGTGCCTCGTGTGTCTGATTTAATTATTTCTGACACAGACAGATACTTTAGCCACATGCCAACAGTCAAGGGAGAACAATAACAAAAACACCAAGAACATATATACAGTAGAAACACGGCTGGCAAATATTTGCCAAGGATCACTTTCAATTTTATGAACGGAGACGTAGAATTCAAACCGTGCCTGGAAGTGGAAAAATGTACTCAATTTTTATTTTGAAAGTGAAGCCAGACACCGGTTTTTCGTATATTTTTGTTCACATTTCTTGCTTGTAATTTTAAACTCAATTAAATATCCATTCTCCATCGAATTCAAAAATCTTCGGGGTGCACGCATAAACACTTTGTTTTCGATTGTTGAGGATTTCGGCATTTGGGAGATGGAAATTGTTTTGGGTTGAACCGAGAAATTAAAAGGAAATTGAATGCAAACAAAAGGCAAGGAAATCTGATTGGATTGGATTTTAGATGCTTAAGCCTGGAGCACAATAATAATTAAGAGCCGGAGAGATTTCATTGCCAATTTGTCTGTAAGCCGGATATGAGGGTGGGTCTTAAGGCACAGAGGTCATAATTTATGTAATGTGCGATCCACCACATGCGAATAAAATGCCGGAAATTCAAAGAAAACAAGATAATATTTTCTATTCGAACATTGCAAATACACGAGAGTGGCACTGAAATCCCAAACTCTCTCTCGTCTAGACTACCGTCGAGACTCGTGTCTGAAATTCTCAATGCGTTTGCAAATAATAAGTAAGGGAAATCGTCGCACTTACAGATACTTAAAAGCATCCGGCCGGTGCAGACCAACAAGAAATAAATAAAAGCGAAGCTCATGGCGACCAACAGTCAGCCCGAATGCTAATAAACATTAATTGCACAACATTTTCCATGACAGCAGGTCCTTGACTGGGAAATCGTTTGCACAGATTTTCATTTCGGTCATTTAATAAGAAACAATGCAGATTTGCATGCCCTTACCAACGGGTAGGCAACAACGAACGAAGTGATTTTATTCGAATGACTGCGTGTCGATTACATTAACGATAGGCTTTCCCCCGAAATTACTCATCAGTGAATAAGCTATTGGCTTGTGTGACTTTCGGAGGTAATAATATTACTTAGTGAGAAATAGATGGTTCTCCTATTGACAATAAAAGCTCCTTACAGTCGTCAATCCCTTTTGATAATTATCTATTTATTTGTCTATAAATACATCTTCAAAGCGTCTCAAGTGGCCCACACAATTTTCTTTGACTTCGCCCCCACAAAGAAAGTTTCCGTTCCCGCCATTCACTATTTTTGGAGAGCATTTAAACTTCGATCCTTCAACAACAACGTCCGCCAGGATATACGAAAAAAAAAATGGGAAACAGGAGGAAAAATCCTTCAATTTTTATTTCTTCCCTTTACCTCCTTCTCTTAATATTTTTTTCGTACTTTTTTTTTGCTTTTGTCTTTTCGTTTTACAGTTGAGCGAATTTTCTTTTAATTAATTTTAAATGAATGTCGTCCGTTTTGGCGCGCTGCAAACTTTGGCTGGACTACTCCGTATATATACAGAGTATATATAGTGAATCGGGTGAAACGAGGTGAGGAACTTCGGTGGACAGCGTTGACTTTTAGCTTAATTAGCTTTTGGACGGAAACTGCAGCGGTTTTTGGGGAGCCCCAGTCAGGTTAGTTTCTGATGCTGAAGGAGCTGGTCCTGTACCTCTGCTTCCTCTCACTTACCCTACGTCTGCAACAACGTGCGGCAATTAAATATTGCATTCTGTGGCAAGAGTTGCAGAACAATGCTGCCACTGATGACGTCATGGGGCGGCGGGTGGCCGGCGGCAATACACAGACAGACACACAGACAGACAGACTGAGATGGAGACAAACAGATGACGACGTCCTGTTTTTGTATACTGCATGTTGTCCTTTTGTGCGTTGCCTTTTGCGCTTTTATGCAACTTTGTTGTTGCTACTGTTTATGCTATTGTTGCTGATGTTTTTGTTGCTGCTGTTGTTGGCGGCTCGCCGTCGCAGCATGTGGCAAGGCTTTTGTTACCGCTGTCGCTGCTGGCAGAAATGTTGACTTGTTTTGCTTGTTTTTACATTTTTATACCGGGCACTTATGAAAAACAAGGGCTTATCGTTTTTATGTATTTTTTAAAAATTTGTAGACTTGGAATTTAAAAAATAAACCCCTTTATTTTATGTATAAGCTTCTTTCAAATGTTTATATTTAATTCAAACTATTTAAGCAAAGATTTTTAATAAATATTTTTAAGCTTAAGTTCATAAATCATTTATTAGTTAAGAATGCAATATAATCTTTTAAAATAAATATTTTTTTTAATATTTTCCCCGTCTATATAAAATATTCCATAAAATACATACTCCTAGGTATATTCCTTGTCGAATAAATTGTAATGCCACTAATTCCTTTTTTCAGTCTGCTCCTGTTGTTGTTTCCGCTGTTTTGTTATGTTTGTCGTCACTCGTTTGTTTCTGTTTTGTGTTGCAACCGCTCAGGACAGCCAGCCCCTCCCCTCTTGCTGGTATTTAACATTCATTTGAAATTGTCATGGCCCGCTGTTGGTGGACGGCTCTTTCCTGCTCGACGATTATGTTGATTGCAGCAGAGTTCCTGCCCAGTCCCCTGTATCCTGACATCCTGGCTCCTTATTGTTTGGCTAACTGAATGATGGAACACTCCACTCCACTTCACTCCCACACCCCTTGTCTAAAACAGGCCCACCCTCACTATATTTCGTCCAAAAAACTCAGACCCCCTGGGTTTTTATCCACTCATTTAGCTTTTGTACATTGACATTTTCGCCAGGGCATAATGTTCATTATATCCTGTTGATCTGCTCCGCAAAGGAAGTTCTAGAGTGAGTGGTAAAGAGTTTAAGAGCAGACAGCCTGTCAATTGCAGCGATTCCCGTTGCAGCCATAAATTGCTAAAGTTTTTGGCAGATTTTCGAGGACATTCCTCTCAAACCCAAACCATTTTATTTGTTTTGCTTTGTTTATTTATTTCTTTTTTTTATTTAGGGGGTATAGAACACCCCTGAATCAACTGGACCGATTTCTGTTGTGCTCTATGCAAAAAATTTGCATTTTGAGCATGGACTTGTAATTTGATTTTTGACAAAACGCCAAAAACTTGTTTAGTTTTCATTTCCTAACCAAAAGTGCGGGTACATACACTAAGTATCAAGGTTGGAAATTTTTTAAAATTCGAAAAACCCATATTTTGAAATTCTAAACTCTATTCTTTGCTTGAAAGTCAAATTTTGTCTAAAGCCTTAAAGCCCCTGATTTTCAGAATACTCTTAATTTTAGAGCATCCCCGCCTAGTCATAAATTTGGACCATGTTTTCAATTTTTAGTTTTATTTATTCCATCAAGCCCATCCGTTTGCTCGTCCTTTCTCCTTTTTTTCCCCCTCTTTGTGATGGACTACAATTTATATTGCATACTTTCCAGCGCAGCGAATTTTTGGCTCGCTTTGGAAAATCTCCCTCTCCTCGACACTTCCTTGCTGGATTTTCCCTTTCGGACGGGATTTCGAACTGGCGTCGAATGCTGCTTCATTTATATTTCAATTTTGATTCGTTTCTTGTCAATCAGCTAGACAAGCGCCTACCCCGTGCCCATTTTTGGTACAGGAGGGGCGGCTGCTAAAAATGTTGCCTGTCTGTGGCTTTTCGCCAAGCTGGAAATGTTTCAACGTTAATTGAAAATTTATTGAGACAAATTGTGTTTTATTTACGCATTATTGACGTTTTTCCCACTTTTTCTTGCTTGTTTTGTATTTATTTTTGTTCCGCCTGCTGCTTTGTTTGGGATGAATTATTGGGAAAAGTTGTCGGCCATGATGATGGAAATGAGAATGAAATTGGTAATGGAAATGAAGCTACATTTTGGACTGGCTACAGTTTGATGTGATTTGGGCAGGGCATCACCTTTTAACTGGCTTTTTTCACAAATTGTGTGATAAACATGCCAAAGTCATTACCACAAATACAGTTCGTCAACATCATCTGGACTTTTAATTAATGCAAACAGATTTAACTCATTTTTTACACACATGCCTTTGTGTGCTTAATCATGCACGTTACACGCTACACGTTACATAAGTGAATCGCTTCATGGAAATTGATATAAATCAATTGTCGCACGAATTTCCCATTGGCAATATAAAAACAAACAAAAGTGATGAGCAAATCTGCAGGGTGTGGGCGAGTAAATAAAAATTAAATGGTGTAAAGCCCATACCCATAAAGAAAAATGTTTATAAAAATGAAGGGACACCATTCCATTGCCATTGCCGTTTGCATTCCCATATCCCATTTCCGATCGACCGGCTTATGTCACTTTATTCGATGCTCTATTTCCATGACAACTTCATGAATAAATTCCCCATCGATTTGGAGTGTGGTGGCTGGTGACTGGTGCCTGGTGGAGGTGAAGTGCACGAATTAATTTATATGATATGTAAATTAATATGGAATATAAAATTTGTGCAATTAGCCGCTTGAATTGATTGACAAGAGTTGTGCTCTTTTTTTCCCAACATCCCAGCGCCAAAAAAAGTGAACAGCAAATTGTTTTCGAGAACCGAGATTTAATTAAAAATAAATAAATACATATTTGCTCAGGCATAAAATTATTAAAATAATGCATTTAAAATTATTTGACACAAAATGGTTTCTAAATAAAGTTGGCATACATTTTAAATTCGATTAAGTGGTATTTTTCATCTAATACTTAAAAGCTAAAAGGACACTAGTTTTAATTATTCAATGTTTTAGTTTTAATACCATTAAAAATCTTAAATGAGTTGTCAAATTTTAGACACAAAACTAACACACTTTAAAAATTGTAGTTGCAACAATTTAAATTTTAAACACTGCTTAGCAGCTATCCCTTGATCCCCTGGGCAACCGGTTTTGGTAATCAATCAATTCCCAGTGCTCCCAGTCGATGCGATGTTTTCATTTGAATTTCAGCTGCTCAGTCAGTCGATGAGGCTGTTTCCACTTGAATGCTTTCCACAATCAATTTGTTAGGCAACCGTCGAACGTTGCCACCGAGCGCCGCAGCACTCACACAAATTATTTAATTATTTATGCAAATAAATAACTTTATATTGCACTTAATTTCATTTTTTTTACCACCACCACGTGCGACGTGCCAAAGTGAAGCAAAAAAGATTTTTACGCCAACAAAAGGTGTCAAATGGACTTAATTCATATTATCATTTTCTGTTCGAGGGTATGGTTTAATTTTTTCCGCTGTCTGATTGTGACATTTATTATTTATTAGTTGCACTTTAATATTTTATGCACACATTCCGTTAGTTTTTTTTATAATTTATAAATTGGCCAATTGTGCGTGATGGCTTAAAAAGTGCTCATTTTCCCCTGATTGGGAAGGTATTTACGAACACTATGTGCCATGTACATACTTTATCCGACAGTCAATTGACGGGCTCATTGGCCCACTGTGCGTTGAGAGGCATAATGAAGTTGATGCGCCATTGTTCCACGCTTGTCAATAAAGTGTCAATAATTTATAAAGCAAACAGAAGTTGTTCAGGACATAATACCATAACCGATGTAGCAAATCGCCGGCACTGCGAGTCGGGGGCCCTACGAACCGACCCATCTCGGAGCGGAAAAAGTATCGCATCTAATGCAAATATTTGTGATACTTTGGCGCGACTCGCTCGCCTGCCAGCTCAATGTTTATTTAAAATTTATTAAAAAAGGAATTCAACAAATGTTTACAGCACACGGCTAGGGCGTGAGTGTGTTTATTATATGATTGCAATTCATGTTGACATACTTATAGCTCATCAATGCCATTTGTTGGCACTGTTGTCTGTCGTCGTCTGATGGAATTGATTCGATTCAACTAAGCTCGACATTTTCCAGTTTGTTTGCCCAGCAAAGAAGTATGTGTCGTGTAAACAGTGGCAATTTAAATAATTAATCCATAAATATTGTATGCTCAGGGCAGTCTGACTGGCTCTCGCCAGATACATTTTCTTCGCAGAGCTGCCATCCATTGTGCTGTTCAAGTATTTGAATAATTTAATCCAATTGTAATTATGATATTTAAGTAATTAAGCAATAAACTTTATGTAAAGAGTCGACATCTTGGGCTACTGAGGTGTTGGTAAATTATTAAATAAGTATTTGGAAGTAATAAGTTTCGGATGGCAATTGCTTGGCAGGTTAATTGAAATTTCTGTGTTGTGGTCAAGACACTTTTGGTAGGATGGCTAAGAGCTGGATAATAAATGAAAAGTGTCTTTGAGATATTTTATTCAATCATTTATATAAATATTAAATAAAACTATATATTGAAACCTTTTAAATACTATTGAAGTATTCCTATTAAAATTATCCTACATATTAGTTAGATTATAGTTTTAGTGTTAAATTCTTGAACTTGAATACACATAAATTCCCCTTAAATATCCTTTATAAGCTTTATCCAAAACTTTCTAAAACTGTCCCAAAGTTATCAAAGCAAATTGAATCGCAAATATTCAATAATAAACCACAAATCGCACACAAACCCCTGAAATACCCTGGAAGCTTTAGGAAGCCACGCTCCAAAGACGGAACCCTCTCCAACACTGAACAGCGAACACTGAATGCCACAAAGTGGGGGCAAAGTGTTGTAAAGTGCAGCGAGGCGAGAGACTCATGCGACTGATTAAAAACGCGCGCCTTCTAAAACTGTCAAAGAGCCTTTGGCGGAGGATTTTATGATGAGAAAAACTTTTGAAGCGAAAGTGCGAAGCGAAGGCTCCCGCTGCCGGCTGTCATCGTTGCAGGAAGTCGCTGCTGAGAAATTAAAAGGGGGAAGTCCCGCGAAGAGAAGCGGAGAGCTAGCGGGGATTTGCCACAAAGCCAGTGCAGGTTTCTAGTGCACGGGTCCCCCTGTTCGACGCAGGTAAGCGCCTGCATTTTGTCCTTTGTAATTAAACTTTACCGCGATGGGAAAAGGACGACGATTATGAAACGTCGAAGACGAAGCCACCGCCAAGGTGCAAAGGTGGAGACAACCCTAGAAAACAACTCTAGAACAGACAACAGCAGACAACAAAACAATGCCAGTGGCAATGAAAGCTTACTGTCTAATTCTCGTCTAGAGACACAAAATTAAAATACAAAATGTTCGTATGAATCTTTTAATGCTCTATAATATTTTTCAATTAATTAATAAAATCCTGATAAATACTAAGGATAACTAATAACCATAATCATTAAGCATACTATAAACGTCAGCCTATAATTAAATTATTTACTAAAAGTAGAGAATGGTATACAGCCCGAGACCTTCCATATGAAAGGGTACAACAATTAGAGTCTACCAGAGCAGCCGTACATACAGCATATCGGCATATGCAAGTGAAAAGTGCCACTCGAGCGGTTGGGAAAAAACAATAGAGGCGAGAGAATGGAGAATGAGAGCTCCGAGTGCAAGTGCCAGATGAAAAATGAAGAACAGAAATACGGGAAAACCCTGTGAGGAGAGGAAAAACCTGAAGGAAAGAAAAGCCGGCGAGTGTCTGATTTTAGTTATGGCAAGGAGCATCCGTCTGGGCCTTGGGGCCTCCAACTGTCGAGATCCTACGAGTGTCGAGAAAGTGCAGGGCACGGCTCAGCGACTCGAAACAAAAGTGCAACTGGGCCCCCCCCCGGTTTATATTCCGCCAAGCTCCTTATCCCCTTACCCACCTCCGGCCCACCTCATCGTATTCCTCATTTTCCTGGCACAACACGAAGAAGTTGCCGCAGATTTAGCATCCAACTTACAAGAGAAAGACAATTGCTGAGGGGGGCGCCGGCGAAATGGTTGAGGACAAACTGTTGCCTGGCCCATTCTAATTGAAAGCAGAACAACAGCCATGGCACACACAAAAAATAAAATATAAAATAAGAGAAACAAGGAGCGTAAGCGCTGCAATTTTCACAAAAAGAAATTATGCAGAGCTCCGGCCGAATGGAAAACAAATCTGTGCAGTTGGCAGTCTAAATGGTGAAAAGGTCCTCGGAGAGATGGCCACTCAGAGATACCCTGAAAATTAGAAGGTGCTGTGGGAAACAATTAATGAGTGGAAAAGCAATTAGACAGTTTCGAAGCGATAAGAAGGATCTTAAAGGACGAGTTAATGGGGAAATCATTCAGGGGTCGGAAAGGAACGAATTTTCTAGGGAAAGGAGAATAATTAATTGAAAAAGTTGCAAGATAAAATTATTTTTAGGGAATCAAAAATATTTATATTAAATCAAAGTAAATTCAAAATATTTGAGCTATGATTTTGTGTTAAAATGTATAAAACCTTCGGCATCCTTGACACACAATGAGAAACCAAAAAAATAATTTTTGCGTAAACAAATACAAAAGAGCCGGCAACAAGGTGCAACAAGCACCTGACCCCCTGGCCCTGCTGCTTGCCGACATTCTGTAACCCCTGGCAGTCCCCCTGGAAGAAAAGAGCTGCAAAAGTGCGAAATTGTAATAAAAAATGCACTGCCACGTGGCAAGAAGAGCGAACTGCTTAGCGAGTCGAGGGGGAAAAGGCAAAAGATCCTTGAGGCGACTTTTGGAAATGCTAAGGTTAAGGGGATTTCCCCCCGGCCTGCTTGTGCCGCACTTCAATGGAGTTGCTTAAATCTAATTTGGGTTGGCTTCGCCTTTCTGCCTTTTGTGGCATTAGCTTGCCCGGCACGTGTTAAGAAATTATCCTTCCCCCTAAACGAAAAAAGAAAAAAATTTCAATTTCTGTAAGTTTCCTCAGCAGCTCGAGTTGGATTTTCTCTCCGTTTTTTATTATTTTTGTTGCTGCTCCTGCTACTTCTGCATTTATGAAAAATTCATAAAGG
This sequence comes from Drosophila pseudoananassae pseudoananassae, assembly GCA_018153035.1. Taxonomy (NCBI): domain Eukaryota; kingdom Metazoa; phylum Arthropoda; class Insecta; order Diptera; family Drosophilidae; genus Drosophila; species Drosophila pseudoananassae. The sequence goes on along the minus strand of JAECXR010000056.1, from coordinate 13,089,855 downwards.
ATAATGAGCGACAAGAGCGTGTCAACGGTGCTGGAATGGGAGGGGGGAAAAAAGTCGGGGGCCAAAACGTTTTGCCGAGCCAGCGAGCAGGCAAAACGCCATGAAGCAAGGACATGCAGGACATCCTGCAATGGACATCCTCCCAATATCACGACAAAAGCTGCTTCTGCATCAGCTTCAGCTTCTGCTTTTCCAGCTTCTGATGCCGCATCTGGCGCTAATTAAAATCCCGGCCAGCCATGCTCTGACGAGTTGCCATGACAGATAAGCGTCCTGCCGTCACAAGGACGAGGCGTAATGGAGTCAAAGGTGTTAGATAAGTAGCCATGAAAAAAAAAGCGGATGGCCAAAGGGTTTCGTGAATTAGAAAGGTGTGTGGGGTTCTTTAGTAGCCACTGCAGTTGACAAGTGGAGCGTACACACAGGCACTAACAAAATGAAAAGACAGGCGACCCGCATTCCACACATTTTCGACTTTAACTTTCGCCTAAGGCTGACTCGCGGAAAAGGGAGAAATGCTCAGAAAACAGCAGTAAAGAGTTTCAGAGGGCTAGTCTCCATTTAGTTATTGGGTTAATAAAACAAAGGCGAGAGGGAGCACATGAAAAAAAAAAACCAGGCAAAACAAAGCTCACCTACATAGTTTTAAGTCATGATGCACAAAAAAAAAGAACAGACAAGTAAAATTAAAAAAATTAAAGATAAAACTTGAGCAGTAATATCACTTTTTTTTAATAAACCTATCCCTATCCCTATAGGAATTACTTCAAAGAAAAACGAAGAAAATTTATTAAAAATGATTGTCAATTTTTTTTCAAGTGTCACACAGTGTTTTTATTCAGCTTCACGGGGCGTATGCGCAATATTTGTATGTGGATTAACAAGCACCGAGCTAAAAGTTAGTGGGTTGAGTGGACAGCGGTACAGTGTGGAATGCGTAAGTAAGACATGACCAAGTACAGTACAGTTGACAGTTGGTGGTGGGCTGGCGTATCTGGGGGTTTCGTTGGAAATAGCTGACACAGTCCCGGAATGGCATGGACAAAGAACGGATAACGAGTGGACAAAGGTAACCAAGGTTCTGCTACTCTGTTCCGTTGAAATTCAGAATTCTTTGGTCTTGCTTTACCTTTTTTTTTGTTTTTTGTATACGGCTTTTCCTTTTCGCTTTGGCAATAGTTTTCCACATAATTTATGGTCTCTATTCAGAGCGGAAAAACTTGTACGATACGGAGGGTATAGAAATACAAGCACGTGTTATCTTACAAAGCTACATAGGTGGGAGTGGGAGTTAAGTTCTAGAATGTATTTTTTAAATGTTTGTTTCTAATTAACTTGTATGTGAATACGTTTGATATGTTTTAAGAAACACTATTAAATTGTTAATATTTGACCAAGAGTTATCCCTCAATGATTGCCGGAAGCTAACCTTTGGGTGATTTATGATTCTCGCTTGCCAAACGCCCTAGAACCTTTCTTTGGGCATTCGACAGATTCAGGTATCTAATTGATTTGCATGCAGAAAGAGATAAAGGATACAGCCAGACAGAGACAGAGCGAGTGTGGTGCTACATGCCCCGGTATGGAATGCCGCAAGGAGCCGTAATAACTCGAGTGCTTTCCCAGCTTCTAGCTGTCGTTGTTGCTGTTGTTATTGCCACTTTGGGGCATATCCTTCATCAGCGGCATCCTTGGGTGGTGCAATCAAAGTGAGATGGCTGAGATGGCTGCGACGTCTTAAATGATTCAACACCTTGAGAAGATAAGATCCTCCAAGGAGGACGGACATATCAATCAGGGCTCAAAGTCGCGAAGGAGGGAAGTTATGGGAGGGATGGGAAACAGTCATTGTCAGATCCTTCCCCGGAATTCTCCTGTTTCGCTGTACTCTCCAGTGGATGCGTGAGAAAAATTGCGTTGCATTATTTACATGTGCGCGAGCGAGCGCCTGAAAGCATGCTTTAATTTATTTTAATTCATTCTTCGCCACACTCCCACGCCGCCCCTCGACGCCCCTTGCCGCTTCTCATCGAGTTGTCGTCGACGGCGCTGAGTGATATGTAAATATGCAGTTACGCGCTTACTTTGTCGTGCAATTACAGTAAACCAAGCATATACACCGTACAACCATCCCTCTGTCTCCCCTTCTCGCCACCCCTCATCATCATCCGTGTCTGGCTGCCTCCGTTCCAGGACCCCGCGCCAGGACTCCGCTCCAACCACTGGCATCTACATTTCCATCGCATCGGAGAGCAAACACCAGGGAAATTCTTTTGCTAATGCCAAACACATCCGTTCTTTATTTGATACCCTTGATGAGAGGGTATCATAATTTTTCGTGGTGTTATTAAATCAGGAGGTTTTTTGTCGATAATAAGGACTTGGCTATGATACCAGGACAAAGGATGTACTTAGTAATATAATGGAAGCTAAAAGGTGTTGGCTTTGAAAGCCTTTAAAACTATCTTTCCTTTATAAAATTTATTTTAAAAATAATTCCATCGTTGCAGAACCACAGAAAGTGGTATCCTATCGTCTTAACTTCTTCTACTTCAATTTTTTTTCTTGTATTAATGCCGTTCTGTTCCACAAAACTGAGATCCGAGATCTGGGAATCTTTGAGCTGATGGCGGCTTATTAGCCAGGCACTTTCGCAAACCTACACGTACCTGTAATGCCGAGCATGTGTAATTCCCCGATGTCTGGCAAAATGTTCCCTGCCTGCTGATTGACTTCCGCTTTGTCCCCCAGCAGCCCCCCATATCGTCGCCTTAATCGATTTTACACCCAAAGGACATTTTCTTGTGATTGTGTCTGCGGTTTGTACGCTCTGCCTTTGATTTCCCACCATTCCTTTATTTATTTTTAGATTTTTTTCTTTTTTTTTTGCTTGGAGTTGTTTAAGCGCCTGTGTAAAAAGTCATTCACAATTCTTAAGTAAGAGAGATGGGGGAATTCGTTTGCAGTGGTTACGACGGCTCCAATTAGATATGCGTATGCTGTTTGTTTTTAGGACTTGGCCACGTTTTTATTGCCCAGAAAGGAAGACGTGCTCTGTGTGTGCAACTGATGTCATTCGCCGTCAGGTGGAAAAATCTTATAAATTTTGAAATAACTTTCATAACTTATGGTGGGTGGAAAAGCTGTTACTGTTCTATGCAACTAATGCCATTGTCTTGTCACACATGTCGGATGCTGTCTGCGTTTGCTGTTTGAGTTTCCTCCCGTCGCCGCTAGTGGCGCTTAAAACGATGCTGGGGCATAAAGTTTCTCCGCCTTTTCCAGGGCGGTTTTATCCAGTGGGAGGAAGTGAATGGGTTGGGGGACGGGGTCTACAAGTGGGTTATATCTCTGCTCCTCTTAATGTGGTTTAGTGCTTGGTTGACATGTTTGTACGTCGTGGACTTATGGCTGAAGGTACACACACAGAACTTGTGTCTCCGGTCTTTTTTCGTCCGTCTGTGTGGGTTGATTCTTCGCTTGGGTTCTTCCATACTGAGCAAACAGAAATTTGTCTAAATTGGTTGGAAAGGCTTAACTCCACAGAAGTGGCTTTAATGTGTTCTATTTGGGAGTCGTGAGAACAAACTTAAATTCCATTTGAAGTGACTCATTTTTCACAATTATTTCCCAACTGCTTTTCAACTTGAAAGCCACAAAAACGAAAAATTTTATTTTTAAAGCTTCCTGCTGACTTTTTCCAACTGTCAAAAGCAGGTCTCAAAATCGTTGACACTCACCTTTCGCCCGAATGTGGAAAAATATTCTTAAGCTCTGCTTTTTCAACCAGGTTTCATTTCGTTTCTTTGGCTTGTTTTGCTTTATTTTTTAATGCTTTGTGGATGTGGGTGTATGGGTGGGTGTGTGTTTGGCCGCCACTAAGCCACAGGCGGTTTGTTTGCTTGTTTGTTTGTTTGCAGTGTGTTTGAGCAAATTTGCTCGCCAACTCACTTTCATGTTTAATTAAAAGATAACACACACAAGCGCCCAAATGCAGATACGAGCGCACCCGCTCACACACACCCGTCTTGGGGAGTCGAAAGGTTGCTTCTATGACAGTGATATGACAAGTCTTTAAGCATTTGCATCGTTTATCGGGCAAACTTCAACGTAAACGCCCCACCGCCCCTCGTTTGCTTTTTGCAAATTTATGCAATTTCAGTTTGTCTGTTTGTGAGTGTCTGGACTGGCTTTCACTTTAAAGCTTTGCAGCTCCGTGTGCAACGTCCTGGAAAATATATTTCGCAAAACTCCGGTAAACTTATTCTCTCATGAAAGGAAGAGGAGGCCGCTACGTGCCGCTTATCGTCATTATAATTGAAAGCTTTAAAAATTTATTGCCAACTTTTCGGCTATTTAGCATATCAAATCGTAAAAAGCGAACGAGAGTCCAGGAAAACTCGCCAGGCACGCAAATAATTATTTCCAAGCACTCGCGAATAAAAACAATTTCAATTGGCTTTTACGATGCGTATTTAGGTTTTATACGCACTCGCGAAAATGCTTTTAAAATCGTGTTCTATTCAATAAAAGTTTTTCAATTTAAAAAATGTATAAAAAATGCAATTTCCTATTTACTTATTATTCTATAAAAGTAATTGATAATGCCCAGAGAAAGCTTTCAACTTGGATATATGTACATTTAAAACATAGCTGAATTCTGGCATTCTTGTAAATTATTTATTTTCTTCGAGTGCTTCTTTGAGTATCACCCTACACCACCGGCCATCAATTAATGTCGCGCTATAAAAAGTTCTATAAAGTGATTGACTGGCCAGTTTACCAAATGGAGTTGAGTGACCCCTGACCCCCTGTGAGCCATTTCAGAGCTCGATTGGCAACTTGCCATGTTGAAATATTTAAAGCCGCTTAAACAAATTGTGGTCTGGTCATGCGGTGACTTGTCAGACAGTTAAACATTACAAACGCACACAGAGAAATCGAGAAGTAGGAAGAGTCCAGTGGCTTGAGGCCGGAGGCGGGGGCTATTTCATTACCGGGAAAATCAATAAGGGGAAGGGGAGTGTCAGGAGGTACTGCTTTCGTAATCTCCACATAAAACTCTCTCGTTAGGCGCATTAAATTACAAATTCCATTAAAATGATTATTAAAGCAAGTATTTGCTAATTAATTTACTTGCTACGCACAATGCCAGGACGCAATTAATAAATCCAAATAAGCAGCTATATTATAATCAGGACTCAACTTCAAGGCCCCAAACGGACGAACAAGGCCTGGACTGGCCCAACACCCTGTAAAAGTCGTTTCGAGGCGGATTATACATTTAAATATTTTTATTGGCGCCCGTCCGAGTCTCCCTCTGGGGGTCATTAGGCCCCTGGCTACCCGCGGCGAGGGATATGTTAATTACATAAGGCATTAGAGAATTATGTGGATTTGTGGCCTTCAATTAATTGGAGGGGCTGAGTTTTATAATAATCGCCCTATTTAAATTTAAACAGATCCTTTCACATTTCTAGCATAAAGTTTTTGTAGAAACAGAAATTGTTACATAAATCTCTCTGAATTTTTTCCCCTTCATCCTTTTATCTGAAACCACTCATTCCACATTCAATTTCAGTGCAATTGCAATTTCGTTATTGTGATGGAATCGTAACAATCTACCCTTTGTTACCCACGGAAACACAATGAATTACAGCAGTGCCCCATGACCCCGGCTCACTGTAGTTCTTATGAATAATAAAGCAAATAATCTGTCAGCGTCGCAGCCGCCTAACCAAAAACCATAGGCCGCCCGAAGCCAAACCCAACAGTTAACTGGCAATGGCTAAAGGCTGAACGAAAAGAGACGGGGCTAGAATGTGAAGAAAGAGAGGCCACAACAGTCGGGGAATGTCAGGGAGAAAGCCACAGCGACAAACGACTCAATTCGAGGGCGAAAAATCGAGTACTCTCAGTCGACGTTTGCTCTGTCTGTCGTATCAAAACCCTAGGTAAACAGAGAAAGAAATCAAATCAAGATTTTCTATGGTAATAGCTTAAAACTCTGAATTATTCAAGATGGAAAGCATTTTTGAATGGCACAAAAATAAATATGGCCTACTGTATAGGCTTGCAAAATGGCTTTATCCGCCATAGAACCATTTATATTTTGCAGAGATTTTGTTTTTGTGTAGGGAAATTCATAGAGGAAAAGCGGAAAGCGATCTCGGTGAGAGGGGAGCGGCCAGTCCAGTGCTAATAACACGAAATCCGATTTGAACGTTGGACCTGCGTGTGATAAAAACAACAACATCACGCAGTCTGCGGTTGCCTTTTTCCGTTTCGTTTCATTTGGTTCAGTTTGGTTTGCTTTTCAAGCCTATGTGTCTCTGTGTGAGTGCGAGAGTGTATGTGTGCTGGCTGTGGGTGTGGGTGTAGGTGTGGGGTATGGGATTACTGCGGCTCGTGCCACGCTGCGTATGCGTAACGTGCGTTTTAATGAAATATTGAATTTTATTGCCTGCGTGCCGAGGACGGGCTGTCAACAACTTTCAGTTCTTGGTACTTTTTGGTGGTCCAATCCAAAAAAAAAAAGCTGACCCCGACTTGCTTCACAACTTGTCACTGCCTCGAGGGCTTGATTACACTGGGAATAAAGTCAATCAAATGATATGCCTTAAAAAAAAAACTCTTTAATAAAAGTTATAGGCTTACAAACTTATTACAAATTCATGGATTTCTATATTTTTTACAAAATGCGAATCGGATGCAAAAAATATATTATGAATACTCATATTACTTATTTATACTTTCAGTAATTCAACAATAGAGCTTTGCATTGCTAATGAAATTGAAATTAAATTCATTTTACTTATCACTTTGTTTTATGGATTTTTTTCTTGTGCAGGACATCCACAGCTCCCCCAGTGTAACCTCTTAATTTGATTCATTTTATTTAGTTATGTAAAAACTTGAAGTATATTCTTATTGCCCATATTCTCACTCTCCCCGGCTGGGTAATTTTTTACTTTTCGTTGCGGCTGCCTAATAAAAGCAATTTATGAAGCCCAAAGCGCGGAAATGAATTGTTAACCGAAAATTCGGCTTTTTTTCGGCATGGCAGAGGATGATGTCCATGATGTTGTTGATGAGTGGGTGGTGTCTTTTGTTTATGGTCACTGGTCCACCTTTCCCCTTCCACCACAGATGGAAGCTCCAAGTAAACGCCTTTTGCGGCATTGTGAAATTTCCCAGAGCGCACATAAAAATGAAAACCGCCAGAAGGGGCAGATAACAAGTGGCAAAGAAAGCAGGGGTGTGCCACCGTGAACCGATGGGGGCGGGAGAAAAGGTAAAGGAAAGCCAGCCAGGCGGAAGGAATGCAATCGACGGAATCTGGTTGGAAGTGCATATATGTACAGATATGGTTCCAATTAAGGTTTAATTCCTCGGTATGAATGCGAATACAAGCCCCTCCTTTCAAGGTGTTTTTCTTTTAATTAATAGTTTTTTTAAAGTTCATATTTTAAAGTGCTAAAGTCTAAAGAATGTTTTCCACTGGCGGGTTAACAAAATAATTCTGCAAGGCCAGTAGATATGGTTTCACTCTCAAAATGAATAAAAAAAAAAGGAAAGAAAAACAGAGTAAGCCACAGCAGCCGCTGCCTTTGGTGTGATTTCAAGCCTCCGCCACCATTAATGTTTTTTTTTGCACTTTTGTTTCTGTTTAATTGTGAGATAAAACTTACCGATAATGAGCAGCTTAATGGTCGACATGTTTGACTGTGTTGTTGCTGATGTATTTTCAGTTCGTTTCCAACTCTTTTTTCCTCTTTTCATTCAGTTTTTCTCTTTTCCTTTTTTTCCTGGCTGGTTTTGGGCTGGTTTAATGTTTTTGGGGCTGTCCTTGTCCGACGATTGTGGCAGCTGTTGCTTGCCGATTGATATTTACGGAAATATTAATCCGTTAAAGAGGCAACAGTTTGACAGAAACTGAGTCCCGGCGTAAATTGCATTTTAATGTCAATGCAGCGGCCATGCAAAGTTGATGGAATACGCCACGCCGACGATTATCCCGAGACCCATTTTTTTTTCTCCCATCGAATTCCGTGCTTATTTTGTGGTTTTAATCGTTCGCGGAATTTTTTTTCTCCTTTATTATTTTATTGTTAATTTTGGCTTTAATTGTTTTTTGTTCAGTATAATATTGCTGGCCAGATTAAAGGCTCATGAGAGAATTGATTTTGCACAGGCCTTTTTGAAATATTCAACTGTCGGGATGCCTGGGCATCTGTAATTAAATGTTTCAATTAAATTAAATGCGACACACACACACATTCACACAAGGCGCCCGATCGAAAGATAGGCTCATGCAAAATGCACGTGTAAGGCGCCTAGAAGTAGGCAATGAATATTTAAAGCCTCAGACATTTCAATTTGAGACCCAGAAGAACAACGGAGGAAGTGGGCCAAGAGTGGGTTTCAGTTCTAGTGAAGCCATGCCTAGGCATTAAATTAACATATTTCCCAAATAATAATAATTTCCAGCCAACCGTGTGAGTGCGAGAGTGCCGGGCAGAGTGCGGGGGCAGTGTGGGTGCGGGTGTCTGTTTCAGGTCAAAGAGATGGATCCTGCAAATGGAATTGTGCGAGTCAGTTGGCTTTTCTACACATGTAAACTGTTGCTAATGTCTTATTCATGTTTACAATGCCCAACGACTTATGAGCGGGCAGCATGTCAGTCAAATGGCTCGGCTCGTTTCTGCTCGAAAATTGCCCATCGCTTGCGTGCTCCAAACTTATTACCTCCTCATTTTACCATTCGGTCTGTCCTGCCAATCCTGCCAGGCCAGGACACACTCATCCCCAGGTGAGATAGGATGGTTCCGTTCCGGCAGAATGGTTAATGGGTCTGTTGGCCAAGCCTCAGCAATTGCCGAGCTATTTATTTAAAACCGAGCCGAGGGAAACAAAGCCAAGGCATTTTACTCCCGATTTTGTTAATGGAAATCTAAGTCAGGCTCTCCTCATACACTCTCAACTAAATGCTGAGTAATTATAAGTTATTAATGGTTTGCTTTTGTGGAAATTTTTATTTTTAGCTTGTATTACATTTTCTAATGCAGTCTGGAGTAGGAAAACATCTTCATGTTTTTATATTATCTCGGTTTCTTTTATATTTTGTGCAAATTATTAATGTGCCTTGTCAAATCTTGTTGAATCATCAATATAATTTTGATTTGAGATGTTCTGGTTTTTGAAATTGGATAATCATGGCTCTTGAGGAGCTTTTATATTTACTTTCTTTTCGTAATTTTAAGATTAAATTTCAATGCTTGAATCTAAATAAAAGTTATAAAATCTCATAACTCAACCAATTTAACGGTGTGACGCCACCCAAGACTCATAATTTGCTGCTTATGCATTCATATAAAAAATCACCCAACTAAACTCTAAGCTAAACCACTTTTGAGGACATAAAAATACCAGCAGGCACAACAATGGCCGAGAAATAAGCACAAGGAATGCGCCTTTTCAAAACGCCACAAGAAAGACCCAAAATCAGCTGTCACAGTGGAATAATAAAAATAATTTATTTGCATTTTATTTGCACAGCCTGCGAGTCTGGCTCTGAATCTGACTTGGATTTGGATTTAGCGTTGGGTTCTAGGTCCACGGTCCATGGCCCAAGGACCAAGGACAACAAGTTGCTGACACACAAGCGGAAAGTGGAAGCAAAAAAGTGAACCAGAGGAAATTATACGGATTTGACAGATGAGCGAATGCGACTTGGCTTGAGGTAAGTGGAGCACAACTTTCGCAGCGGCGGCTTTAAATTGAGCAGAAATTGTTTGTCACTGTTTGTTGGCCCCCTTTGGGGTTTCTCCATTTTTTTTTTCTATTTTGTTTTTGTTGCACTAGTTTTGGCCCAGTTTCGTGGCTTTTGGCGGCATGAATATGCATGCGGCATAACATTGAATGGGACGGTTTGTGGGGGATGCAGGTCAGGGGATGCAGAAGGGGGAGGCAAGGTCACAGGTCTCGCAACTCGGTTATAAAAAAGGGGCAACAGTTGCACTTGAGTGCCATTTGTCGAAAGAGTTGCCCGGCAATTTGCATAATTACAAACGCACATGTAAGCGAAGCGCGGTTTCCGCCTGTCCGCAATTTCCACTTGCAACTGCACACACACTCACTCACATACACAACACACACGCGAATGTTTCTTCGTTTTGTAGAATTGTTTTTTTTTTTTATTTTATTTTTAATGGATAGTACTATAGGTTTCTTAGGATTTCCTATCTCGGTTGCGCTCGGCTTTTCCGATTTTTCCGCTTTGCCGCCCGATGCCGCAGAACGCTTCTTACCAACTAAGTGCAATTTCAGTTTTGTTCTAGCTTAAGAACGAAGTTGAATGCCACGACGACGGAATCTGGCCCACGAGTACAGTGAATGTCGGGTGCCACGAACGCCGAGGCTGCTTCAGAACGAATCCGAGCCTTTCGGCTGAAAAAACACAACTTTTGGGGCGACTGCGCCGTGAGAAAGTGTTTGCAACATGTTGCCAAGGGAGAGAAAGTCAAGGGAGAAAGAGAAAGGCCTCAGCCTAAGGTCCTTTGTGGTAGGTTAGGGATTCTAGAGAATAAGAGGACTTGCTGGCTAAGAAGCACTCGGGTTGTCCTAGGCCTTCTTATGGTAAGAGGTTGCCAATAAGGACTTGTTTATTTTCTTTTTAAAATATATATAAAATAAAATAAAGTATTTAAAATTATTTAAATTATTTTGTTTATTTATAAAAACATAAGCCTCAACTATAAAAAATCATTTAATGAGTATATTAAATATTTTAACGAGAAACATTCCAAGCTTGCATGTTTATTTAGCTTAAAAATTAATACTTTAAATGCCCATTTTTTTTATTTAGTATTTAATATCAATTAATTACAATCCATCCTTATAAATTCCCCAGCCTGTCATAGCCCTCTCCCCATTTTGGCTTATTTATGTTTCGGGGTCACTCGAAGCTGGTTGTTTATGAGCATAAACACCCGAGTCTACGAAATTTCGTTTTGGGACCCGACATCGTCGGGACTCGGTTCTGGTCAAGTTAATGCCCCAATCCTGGCTAACTCCGGAGAGAGCGAGTCTGTTTCGATTCCACTCCGTTCCGCTCTCCTTTGGCAACATGTTGTCCCGTGCATTCCAAATTGCATTCGGCTTTTTGGCCAAAATGAATCAACAGTTGGGCCTAAATGCTTCAGCCCGAATGTACACCGAGCCCTTGATTTTAGCATTTTGTTTCATAACATATATATTTTATTGTATGGCATAAAACTATGTTTTTTAGGCGCCTCACGAAATTCCGTGCAATCAACAAGAGTGGCACAAATTCAACTCCCAGCCACTGTTTCCGAGTAGTTTATGGCCCACCCTCAGGTTGATGAAAATTCTGTTCCCTTTGGAAATGTCTCGTGGGCCATAAAAAATATATTCAAATATGGGTGGGTACCTTGCCCCACACACACTCACAGATACAAAAAAAAAGTTGTTAAAAAGTCCAAATAAATTTGTTTGTCGCTCCTAGATGGAGTTGGGCCAAGTGTGGGGTACAAGAATGTGGAGGTGCCTCACAAATGTTTGACATAAATTTATGCGTTTTGTGTGTTGCCCACGAAAACTCCTCAACTTTGCTTGTAGATCAGGTTAGGTTGTCTGTACATCTTGGGGTAGGGTTCAAGGGTACAAGAGGTGGCAGTAACCAGTCATGGTTGAGGCTGGCAAACTAAAGTGTATTCCAAAATTGAGTTCTCATAAAAGCAGTCAGTAGAAGAAGCAAAGGGCGACAGTGGAGGCGTTTTGAAACAAAAATTTTTATAAATATTAAAATTTTAAGTTTTTATATCTATCTTAGAATAAACAGTATGTTAGCTTTATCAGAACTTTTATAAATAGTATATCTCTTTAGTAATGACCACTGTAACTGAACGTAGACCATCTTTTATTTGCATGCCAATGCCAAACATGAAACACCTGTCCTGGAAGAGTCCAGGAGTTGGAGCAAAACACGGGAATAATCCACCACTTGGGTACATCTTTGGATTCATCCCTCCCACCCATTCAACCGCTTCGATACTTTCACTATTCACCCCACTCAAATGTCAAGTGAAAAGAGGATTGTGGCAGAGTTGGAAAAAAGTTTCTTTTTTTCGATTTAAATAAAAAGCCAGCAATGCGACAACACTTTGAACTTTGAAAGAGGTCCATAAAATACGCATATAATAAAAATACATAACAAATATGTCAACACTTTTAGAGCCGCTTTCCCGAAAGTCAAAAGTAGCCGAAAAGAAGCTACCAACTCTTGTTTTGTCTAACAATTTAATGAGGGAAAGTTTGAAGCGAAAATCTATACACTTCTTCTTGATGAAACTTAAGAACTTATTGAATTTATAAATCAAAAGTTTGGGCTTCCATAACCGCATCAAATTCAACTCATTAATTTCCATATACAGCTTAAAATATATTATTTAATGCATTTTTCAGGCCATTATTCTCACGCCTCAACAAAAGTTAGTCCCCCGTCTTTAGTTTGCTTTTTTTTCCTTCAAGAGCGGGAGGGGAAGGTAGGCGGGGGAGGCGTGTGGAAAACCAGCTGCCGAACCGGCGGCGGTTTAAACATTTTTAATTAATTTACACACACACTTACGTACGCATACATAGGCGCTTGAGGATGCACCGACACGCGGCCAGTCAGCTGCTTGGCATGTGATGCACGTAAGATGCGTGGGCGGTTGGTCGGCGGTGGAGGGGCATGCGGCGTGCGTCGTGAGGGGTGAGGCGTGGCAGCAAGTAAATTAAGCGAGCCGAGGGATATGCACTGCAGATGGAATTAAAATTGTAGCGAAATACTTTTGGTTGCAGCTGCTGGAGCAACGAAAGCAACATAAAACAACGCCGGCAACTACAGTTAATCAAATGTGAAATGACATGAACACTACACGGCACGGGTGGGGTGAGCGGACGTTCTAGGTGGTGTGGCGCATAAATCAGAGCAGCCACGCCCACATTGGCCACCCGTTTTCAGACCCACCAACCAATTCGCACTTAATTGCTTAAACAAAAACGCCGCCACCCACTTTTCCATCGCACTATTGAGCAATTATGCAGGCGGATGAGAGCCCAAAAAAGTATGCTGTACTGCGAAAAATATGCATATTTATTATTTTTAAATAATTATATTTAAAATGAATTATTATTTTTTAATTTTATTTTTATTTCAAGCTTAAAATCAAGTTAAAATATCTCTGAGGCAACTGAAGAAATAATCACCCCCACATAAGCTTTTAAATTGTGTATCCTTGGCGCTTAACTGTTTGGTTATTTAATATTTAAAGTTTATCTTTTACGAAATTATTTTCCGTGTTCCAAATGAACCAAAAGTTTGAAAGGGAAAAAGGGAAAATAAGTAGCAAAATGCAGAGAAAACCAAACGAAACGTGGCAAATGTGTTAATATATTCAAGAAGGCCTCATCATCATCAGCGTCGTCAACGTTTTGTATTGTGCCCCTATAATTTATGCGCGTTTTAATTTCATTTGGTGCCTAACAAGTACCACGCCCACCTCAGTGGCTCACTGGGGGCCGCCTAAAAGGAGAGCGGCGGCGGAAATAGGTTAGAAACGGGGAAAAGGCGAAATATGTTATTTTGACACCTTCAATGTTGCGCCCATCTCAGACAGTTGAAGACGATTGGTTTGGGTCGAGACTTCGGGGAGTTGGGAAGGACTTGCCAGGGGATCAGGGAATTAAAGGGAGTAAGCGGTACTTATTAAGAAAAGTCAAGAGAATATATATTTGGACATAAAAATACCCTTTTTATGTCAAGAATTTAAAATAATTAAGAGCAAGGAATAATAGCAGGAAGTCTATGTTTTTGGTCTTGAGTACCCAGGTTTTTGTATTTTCATTCTTTCAAAATAAACTATTATCTAGGTAATTATTTTTTATTTCCCTTTTTATTGATGAGTGCTTTTCAAAGGGTATCGTTTTCTCGTTTCTCCTTTCTCGTTTTCCCTGTCAAATATCACCTCAATTTGTTATCCCTAACACCAAATCCTTTTTGCATATTGTTTTGTTATTCTTACACCCGCTGCCATTATTCTGTCACTCCCTTCCCGCCTCTGACTCGGTTGCCTTTAACACATTTCAAAATTCACAATTCAAAACGTGTTAATTAGCAGCCGTCGAAAAGGGGCAGAATTTTCGGGGGAAGTTCTTTCCTCCACAAATGTGTTAATGACTGGGCGTATCCCGCCCAATGGTGGGGACCCCAGCCACCTTTCTCCACCCTCTTGGCGGTACTCCTACGCGACTTTAATTTCCGCGTCGGCTTCTTGAGTTTTGGATGTCAATAAAATTAGCATTTTCTTTTGTTTTTGTTTTGTTTTGTTTGTGTGCTTGTCGCACAAATTAAACTGTTTCGAGGGCGTGGCCACATTATGCAACTAAATATTCATGCGAACGAAATTCCGCAGGCCTCGTCGCGAGAGTTCTGCTTTTAGGCTTTTCCGCCATATTGATGACTTGAGTGAAGGAGAGTACTCCTTTCATCGAGCCCCCGGGGAGCAGTCATAACTATCAAATTACCCAAGGATATGTGTTTGCGGGGTAGCCATAAAAGCCAAGTTCTTGCCAGGAAGCTGTAGTAAATGAGCTCATTCGAGTTTAAGTTTTAAATATTTTATTGTAATTAAGCTGGAAATTTCTCTCCAGGGGTAGGGTCTGAAAACTGCCAGCAGATCACCAGATGCGAACATAATATAGGCTTGAAAGTAACAGGAAAACTTTGGGGTGTGAAAATTAACCATTTAATATTTCAATTATAAAAGTCTTACTTTAAAAATCTTAACCTTAAACCCCCTAACACCCAACCTTTTTCATTTTCCACAGTTGCATTGTTTCAAGTTTCGTCCTGCAACATGAAAAAGGAAAATTCCTTAACGAACAGGCCTTTTGTTCTCCGGCCTGATTTACAGTGGCAAGTTTTGCCCTTTCATGGTCTCCTTAACCCCTCTCGGCCTGTTGTTTGGGGGCAGTTAACATTTGCTAGATGCACTCCTTAACACTTTGTTGCCGTTAATTATGCAACAGCCCTCGTCTGCTGCTTGTTTCCTTTCGCTCCTCGATCCTTGCATCCTGGGGGGTTTGGCAAGTGCCATCCGCAGGCTTGGAAACTAAATGGAAACTGTCAAATGAACCGCAATTGAAATTGTGTTCTGCGAGTTTACTCTTCGGGTTGTTTTGCCTAAAAACTCTCTCCTTACCACTCACTTGGGCTATGAAATGATGTGTGCTATGGCGAAAACTTTCACCTGTTAATGACATTTCACATGGCACGAGATGGAGACGACAAACGCAACAAACTGCCGTGCCACCGAGCCAAATCCCGAGCCAAATCCTTGGCCAAAATCCAGAGCCAAGCCAGGACAACGCAAGCCTTCTTTTCGGTGTGGTGCTTATCCTTGCTTTTGGGTTGCATTTTGTTTCTGGGCGAAACTTTCTGGGGAAAAATGGTTGAACAACTAAAACTTTAATTAAAAGTGGAAAATGTATTATTAAAACCAGAAAATAAAGAGGAGAGCAAATGAATCATTAAGCTGCCAGATGGTAGACGAAATGCTATACTTCGAAATACATCATTATTTTCAAATGCCTCACCTTACTATTTGCAATTACCTTTCTATACAATTGTCATGAGCCATAAGACCGAAAAAAACAAGTTATTTAATTTGTCAAGCCACCAGTAAAGGAATCGAATGCTGCCCCACCGACACTCAAACACACAATTCGATTGCAATGTGCATTTATTCAACTGTAAATCAATAAATTTTAATTAAAATTGCAGCCATACGCAGTGACCCAACGACCCAATCAGCCAGGCCAATTGTCCTCTCTTGGCCAGCTATTTGTTCCCCTCTCTTACCCACCCGCCTATGCCTGTCTCACTCTGCACACTGATAAATGGGAACATCAACATTTTTGGTTGGAATGGGAGGCGGGCTGTAGCTTTTAACTAAAATTTTCCGATCTGGAAGCGATGGCCAAAAGCTCGTAATACGCATTTCCGTTGCCGCTAAGCGCCGTTCAGCATATAATTTGACATTTGGCAAGGTCATGTGAGCCTATCGTCCCTGCACCTCCCCCACTGTCAGGATCCTTTCTGCAATCCTGTAAGCCCTCTGGATAATTTCGTTATGCATTTCGATTTTGGCAATCGGCAATTGTGATTTGCAAATTGTGATTTTCGATTTGTAGATGACGGATGACGATTTGCAATTCGTGATTTGTGTGTGTTTGGCGTTTCCGTTGTGTTGGGAAACAATATTACGCATACGACATGATGGCCGTGACAACCCTTTGCTGCCCCTATTCCCTTTCCTTTATTGGCCCGCAGGCGTTGAAATAACCATCACTAACATGTACATTTCCTTTTCAACGTTTTTGGAGATTTATCTGCGCCAAAATTGAAACTTTATTTTAGGGGGTACTGTTTAAGGGGTTGTTTCTTTGACAGTTTGGGTTTGGGGTTTTAATGCTTTTCTATTTTCGCACAATTTTCTGTCAAACTTTGGAGCTAATGAAGTGCGCGCTTGCTGTTCGCATTTTGCTTTTTCATATTTCCCAGATTATGCACAATTTATGCAGGAATGTTGTGGATGTATGTAAATCTAACTGCCTTCCTCCAACTTGTCCATAAATCTTGACACGAACGGCGGCATAGCACATACATGTATATACAATCGCAATCTTGTGTACATGCAACAAATCATCTAAATGAGAGAAGGTGGCTTCAGGTGTTTCAATTGTGATTTGAGTGGCGATTGAGAATGTGGTTGCGATATTTTATGGCTCATTGATGGGGAGGACTAAGCTTAACTACAGGAAGGCTTCAGGTCTGACGTCTATAACACATCAACCTAATAATTTTTTACCTAAGCTTGTATTAAAATTTTAAATTTAAAAGAGAATATTACAAGTGAAATGTTTCAAACCATACAAGCTTTTGAAAAACTTTCCCCATACTAGAAAGGCTACCCATTAAGTTACTTTTCACTCACATCTCGTTTACACAAAAATTCATAGAAAATGCATTGCTGCTCATAACCAGGCAAACTTTTTGCTCACATTCAGCCAAACCTTCATGTGGATTGCTGTGTGACGAATTGTAATACAAATGAGCCAAAACAGGAGAAGCCAAGGAACCTCACCGAACCAGCAGCCCATGGCAGAGTCCTTGCGCCGCCCATGGGTTTCCCTGTTTCCCGGCACGTCGTTTAGTGCAACAACTTAATTTGCATATCAGCGCCGCAAAATTGCACGCGGCATGCAATGATTGTCGAGAGGGTGGCCAGGGGATTGGAGTAGAGTGGAATGGGCTGATGGGACCAATGATGGGGTCTGGGAAAACGGGAAAATTGTTTTGCAGGCTGCGGAAAACTCATGCGCATGCAAAGGCGAACACACTTCATCAATTTGCCAATAAACTTGTGAGTACTTGGCGCAATAGTTGCCAACATTTCAATCAGGCCAAACACTCGGCTAGGGTTTTGATTTGCCCTATGCCAAAATCAAGCCCACACCCTTTTCGCCAACAGCCACCCCCAATACACCCCACACTTGTGCGAACTTTTCGAGTCAGCGCAAAAATTTTATGCACATGGCATAAAATCGAAATCAAAGTTGTTGCTGATTTGGCGCAAAATTAACAGGCAAAGCAGGCGCTGAGCTGTCAGCTCCCCTCGATCCTAGTCCAAGTCTCAAATTTCCTCTATTTTCCTATATACATACATATATATTTCGCCCATCCGGCGAAAGGGACCTTCGTCCTTTTCTTGAGGCAATTAAAGCAAGGAGCCATCGGTCGATGGGAGTCCAAGGAGCCCTCTTGTACTGGCCCCGAGTCGCGTCTTGTCTCAAATTAAATTTGCATTTCAAATTCCGTTTTTGTTGACATCCGGAAAGCGTTGGGGAGTTTCGCAAATCAAAGCGTTTAGTTTAGACAAATCCAAGGCTTGCCCCTCAAAGGAAAGGCAACAACAAAAAACATTACTTAAACAAACCAACAACAGGTCAGGAAAAAAAATCTAAGCAGCGGAAGGCAACAAAAAAACGAGAAGTTGAATGGGCAGGTGCCTGCCTGCATATAAATCAAAATAATTTCGTTTGGGTGCTGTAATTTCACAAGAGGTACCAGAGGAATCATGGAGTCTATGCACTGAAAAGAAAAGTGTCCCCTAAAATACCAAATAATTTAAAACAAAGAAACTGCTCCATTAAAAGACTTTAGTCTTCTTTCACTTTCCTAACTTTTAATTTAATGTTCATTACTCTAGTCGTTTAAGGCTTTTTTTCAAGTGTACAATAAAAAGCAAGGCCCGACTCATGAAAAGGACAAATGAAGTGAAATTTAAATGATTGCATACTCCGAGGCGTTTGTTGAACCACTTATTTTCACCTAATTGCACACTCGAGTGGACAGACGATGCTTTTTCCACTCGAATAGAATCCTGGGGGTGTCCTGCTGCAAATACCAGGGAGAGAGAAGGCGTGGTCAGAGGGACTGAGCCCCTGCCCCCTGTTCTTGGTCATTTCATCTTACGCAACAAAGTCGAAAAATATTTGGCAAACATTTTGTGTTCAACATTTTATCCTTCCGATTCAGAGACCGCCTCCATCCTCCTCTAGCCAGAAATGTTTAACCAATATTTAGGTGCGTGTGTCTGGATAACCATTCCAAGAGTAGGCGAGTGGGAGTGCGTGTGTTGAGAGCATTTATGTAATTTGTGAGCATTTGTTGTGTTTGTGACAATAAGTGAAAACCAATTATAAAACGGCATAAGAAAGTGAAAGCCGGAAATTGCCAAGAGTGTCACAAAAGGGCCAGAGAAAGGAACGTGTCAGGGACATGAACAAACACTCTCGTATGTGTTTGTGGGGGGCACAAGGAGCAAGGTCGTTGGTGCATGATGAACAAGGGGGCTGAGCGGAGCGGGGGCTGTTGGATTGTAAACCGCAGGCAGCTCATTTGAGGCACAAGTTTTTACTTTTCATCTTCCGTTTGGTTTTTGTTTCTTTGGTTAATTTTGTGCCCCAGACGAACAGAAACAAATTTCATGCAAATGGAAATGGAAAATGCAAATTAACAAGTTCCTTAATGGGCTTGTGGGCGGCTAAAGGGACAGTGGGCGGGGCAAAGTCACAGGCCGGAGAGGCAGAGGCGGTGTAGCTCAATGTTTGTGCAACTGTAAGCCGCAATTTTCAATTAAAAGTTGACAAGAATGCAACAAATACAAACTGTAAGTGACTCCCAAACTGTAGTCAATAAAGTTATTTCCATTTTTGATTTCCTATGTATTGCGATGCAATTTATAAACAAATTTTAGTTTCTCAACCATAAGGTCCAAAGTCAGAGCTGTCATGCCTTCACCAACATCCTTTTCCGACTCCTTCAACATCAACTTCAACAACTCTATCAATCATAAAGTCACAGCCAAAGCATAAAAACTGTAGCTCAATAAAATGTTCTCGAAAATGTTCTCCACGAATAACACTTTCCAGATACGCGGCACTTCCACGATATGTCGACAAAGGCAATGATTCCTTTTTGGGTAAACCATTTCAGTGCAGCTCGGTTCTCCCTCCTCGACAGGTCCCTCCCGTCGATTGTCCCCATTTTCCCCCAGAACGTCCTGTATTACGCGTTTCTCCAGCAAGCACTGCATGTCATGACAGGAGCAGGAAATGCGTTTTCTGACGCCGCTGCTAAAGATGTCTGTATGAGTTTGGTAAGTGCACTTGGAAAAAAAATATACTTAATATTAATAATCCAATCTGTCAGAAATATTCTTCATACATAAATCCTTTAGTTCGTTTCTGACTTTAGGAAATATTTTTATTTAAAAGCTTCTAACATTTTTTTGTCAGTGTTTCAACATGGATTGCAAAATTTCGGAATAGCTGATGTTCTTGGTTTCTCGGTTAGGTTTACGGTTACGGTTTTTTGGCTATGCCGTGTGCCTGGTTCCTTCCGTTTCTTGTGCACCAAGCGCAGCGTCATAAATATTTAAATTGTGCGACGCCGCCACCGCTGGAACCACCGCTACTACCGTCACCCCATCCTTTCCCCTTTCACGATCTCTCCACCAACCCCAGCCACACACTCCCTTAAGACTCCACTCCCCCTTTTTCTTCTACGCCTGTCTTGCGTGTTGCTTGCCGGCTTATTTTTTGACAGTTATCGATTCGCTGGTTGGGGCTTCAGTTTGTGATTCTGATTCCACTTCTGATTCTGATGCCGTTTTGACTCCACTCACAGGCGTTTTATCTTGGCGGTTCCGCTTGCAATTCATTTCCTAAAATATGCATAAGCAGTGGGGGAAAAAGTACGAAATACATGTGCCACGAAAAAGATAGCGAAACCAATTTGAAAATACTCTTAAGATAGCTTAAATATATTACTATTAAATATTGCAAAAATATAATTTTTATTCTTAAACCATTAATAAATTACTAATATAATCTGTAAATCTTTTGTGTTTTCCTCTCAATAAGCCTCTCCTTACTGCCCATAAAAATGGTAAAGTACTCTTCTTTAAATAGTGTAAAATAGCTGAAGAGAGTAGGCACAGGGTAAAGCCAAAAGAAACTGATTCATTACACTGGATACGCGCTGTCAAGTTGGCTGCCACGCCCCTTGCTCCTTGCCATCGTGCCACAGCCGTCTCCTCCCGCAAATCTCAGTCGATATGATGCGAGTTATGCGGCACTCATTTCCTTCTTTTGCGGCTGTTGAAAACTTTCCACGAAACTCGTTTGCCACTTTGTGCATGTTTAACTTTTTGGTCCCCTAACCCCCAGTCCCCAACACCCAACACCCTTTAACCCTTTGGCCCCTGGGCCCCACCACACCACCTCAGCTTTGATCATAATGACACTAGAGTGGTGCGAATGTTTTTACAAAATGCAGCAATTATGAAAAGCCTAAAAGCCCCAGAAGTCTTGTTATGACCAGGCATAAATCGAAAATACCACATTTGTTTGCTCAAGTTGTTAGGCAAGTGAGTGACCTGGTGAATTATCGTGTATTTAATATTTGCCAATATTATGCCACTTCAGGGCAAAATAAAATATGCAAGCTTTACATAATAGACGTGCCAATATTTACAAAATATTTACAAGCCAAGGAAAATATCAAGGCTGGCTTTAAGTATGAAAAATATTTGTGAAAATGGTGCAGGAAATGCCTTTAAAACATTTAATAAGTTTCAGAGAATTTCGTTAAATGCAAATATTTGCATTTTTGTTTTGAGGGAAATTATAGTCAAAGTTTAAACAGGACTATTTAAACATTTATTTAAAAAATCAATAATCCGCGACATTTTTAAAAAAAGCTTTCATTTGGAAAACTTAACTGCTATCTATCGATCAATTGTTTCTTCCTTATCGATAATTTTCACGGTTAATCCCCTAGCCATCCATTTTGTTGGAAGTACACACTGCGTATGAGTAATTTTTATCAAAGCTTTTTTCATAAGTTTGATAATATTGCGGGGCTTATGGTTAACGCATTTAGGAAGTTCAGTTACTAACAATTAGTCGAGGTATTTGGACGTGTTTGGAATTATTTTTTGGCAAAATAAATTAGTCCGCAATGCCACCCCCACCCCACGATCATTGCGGAGGACCACCTCCCCGTCGCGGACCCGTCATTAAGGTCCAGATTGCACCACCATGGCCGCGTCGTCACCACCGTCCACCACCGCAAGTCGTGGTAGTACAGCAAGCACCACCGCCCCCACCGCCAGTTATGGTGGTACAACAGGCGCCTACTTACAACCCACCACCACCACCACCTACCTACTATCCACCGCCGCCGCCACCTGGCAGCAGCCACTACCATAATCCACAGTACTAGAAACCTGTAATCTGAACCACAAGAATTTATATATAGACATGTATAGTATATAGAAAAAATAAAATATAAAACCAATATTACAAATTGTACTTAATTAATCATGATTGATCTAATACTTGAGTATTCCTAATTAAGAGCATAAGATTAAGATTATTTTATTGCCACTCTTATCAATACACCTGTTAAAATTGGAAGAATTGAAAGAACTACCCAAAATATACGTTGTATACGTTGGGTATTCTATTTCTATCAAATACATTTCTAGCTTATCTGAGAGAAAACCACTGATTACCTGCAGATGAGATAGTGTGTTAAACAAATACCTAAAACCCGATCGATACAATTCACTTGTTGGTTCACAAATGGCCAACATCTATATTGTTATCAGACCTCGCCAGTTGTATGACTAAGTGTTCCTTATCTTAGCCGCTAACCACTGGAATAATGCCCATAAACCCTGATTGATGGCGTCCGAACTTCCAGTGCGGTTCGTGTGAAAATTGTTTTGGGTCTGGGTTTCCAGTATCAGACAGTTGGCTGGGTGGTGAGGTTGAGGATTCGTGGATTCCATTCGGGAGTTGCTCAGCTATGCGGTACTATGAAAATCCATGTGGCTATCCTGCTGGCCATTACCATGGTCGTCCAAATATCGAGATTGATGTGGTTCCCAATTGGGGTGGCGCATTCTATCCGCCGCCGCCTCCGCCCGGGCCCGCCGAGGTTGTATACGTAACCCCAGCTGCCACCTATGCCCCAGGCACCCAGGTGGTGATGCCCCAGCCCTACGGAGGAGTAACAGTGGCCTCCACTGCGGGATACTATCCCCAACAGTACCAGTACCAGCAGTATCCCCAGCCCTACAATCCATATTCGCAATGGTAACGCCGCATTTCATCAGGATAAAAGATCCCCAACGAAAACAATGTTCCAATTGCAAAATCAAATGTTTTTTCCGATAAAGTGTAACCAAAACGAAAGATAACGCCATAGTCTTGTTGCCCTAAGGCAAGTTATTGGCAATGACAAACCAAAACAAAAAGGTGCACAAGATACGGTTTCCTATTGATAAGAAAGACAATGGTTTTTGATAATTTTGTACAAATAAATACGGTAGTAATCTATCACTAAAACCAAGATATTTTTGTGTTCTTTTTCAAAAATGGCGGCAGGTTTTTACTTTAAAAATCCTAATATCCCAGGGATCTTGTGTTTATTGGAAAAAAAATAATCTGCAAAGAAATAATCTTCTATAATCTGCAAAGTTTAGTGAAGAATATAAGTAAAATGTACATAACACGATATATCTTTTTTTGAATCATCAATCACAGTTTTTACACTTCCAAAATATGTCCTTCCCCTTAAGTTAAAGTTTTGTGATTCAGACCAGAATAACAAAGCTCATTTGACTTTGATGCTCCTCCCCCTTAGCTGGAAGTAGCTTATCAATACTTATTTTTTATCGGAAGAGACATTAAGTCCACCTGACAAGATAATTAGCTGAGCTTCTGTGCAAAACATACATAGATAAATTCAAAAAATTCCCCCATTAGCGATAAAAACTTCCTTAAATAGTTAGGCGAGTGCGAAAATAAATTCAGTTTTCAAAAAGCGTCAAAGGCGACACATTAGCGAACAGAATGCCATACTACGAGGAGGAACGTCATCATCATCACCACCACCACCATGGCAGACCCATTGTGGAGGTGGATATTGTGCCCCCAAGGATACCACGACCAGTGATCGAGATCGATGTGGGTAGCCGCTATCCTCCCCCACCTCCCCAGATTGTAGAGGTTATCCAGCCGGCCCAGGTGTACCAGCCACCCCCGCCACCCATCGTTGAGGTGGATGTGATGCGTCCCGGTCGCCCTTTCATCGAGTTCGAGATTGGAGGTCGTCGTCCGCCCCCAACTGAGGAGGTCATCATTGTCCAGCAGCCCCCTCCACCAAGGTGGTAGACATGGCCCCTAGGAGCAGTTCGGAAGAGTGAACTAAAACCAGTCAAAGTCTGCAAAAGAAATCATTTAAATTAGAAGTTTAATTTAGAGCAAGAAATGTACATTTCCCTAGAAATCACACATCAAATAATGTATTAAAAAATATATTCAATTATTTATTAAAATCACTGCGTGCTATGATATTAAAATCATAAAATATTATATTAAAATAAAAACTGTATTAATTAATAAAAGTTCACTCCAACGACATTCTTACTTTTTCAAGTTGTTGAGTAACCAAGGTGAAAAATATACATATCTAAACGTTGACGGGCATAATTACTCAGTTATTGAAAAATGGGAAAAATTATCTTATATAAAAATTGTGTTGCCATTTGAAGTAAAGGAATTATTGCCCCTTAAAGTGACAAATGTAATTTGCCTTCATTTCATTGTTAAATCAAACACAATTTCATCCTGGAGGGTTCGTTCTACGTTAGCTAAATGTATTTTATTAAAAGACTTCTATTTCCATTTAAAGCCGGGCTTTTTTTGAGAATAAATAATTAAGCATTTATGTTTTTAATAAACATGAACATGTAACTGTTCAAATTTTCCATTAATAATGAAACAATAAAAGTTTCTTTTAAACTTTAATCAAATGAACGAATTTCGTTGTTTATTTTAACTCCCCGTATCTATAGAATTAACTTAAATGAAAAGGCTCCCTTTTTTGTCTTACTTGGCAAAATACTTACAGCTAGTCCCTTATAATTGGAATTTAAACTTTTGTGGAATTTTTAATTGCAATAAATAGTTTAGTTATATTGCAAAAAAAAGGTATTTAGGCAGGGTAAAATAACTTAACGCATGCCTTCTATGTAAATAGTTTTCAGATACATTTTATTATAAATTTGAATGACTAATAACATTTTGTAAATCTTAGGGCAACCCCAAGAAGCTAGGACTTTAATGAGTCAGCCTTTAGTATTCAAGTAACGACTCTAGCCAGCCCTGGTCTAAAATGAATCACGGCAGCAAAAACATCAAATTTGATTAATCTAATAAGTGATAACAATATAATAGAGGATTTCGTTATCGCCCTGCAACTGGCAATATGAACTGAAATAAATAAATGGAAAGCAGCAGCTTCGGCAGCAGTCCACCATTGGAAATACTTGGAAGAACATTCAGCAATTAAAACCATGTCTGATGTGAACATTAACGTTACCTGCGAATGCCACCATCGTCGAGGACTTCTCTACGTAGCTCGTCCCTGGGCTTGGGGGCGTCCTTGCCGCAGATGCCGGAGGATGATGTCCAAGAGTATTTTGGTGGTCCCCACTAATGTTCCAACGACAACTACTACCACAACCACAGTCCCGATTGCCGTAACCTCATACTAGACAATAATTGTCTTAACATAAAATAAAGAACATTTAAAAATAAGAAAACTATTAAGTCCATAACATTAATAGAGAATCGGTAAAGTCAAAGATGTAGCCATCGCAGTGGGTCCCAATGGCCCCCCATTTTTTGAAGAGGGTCTATTAGGAAAGTGTTTAGGGTATTCCTTTTAAGGATCAGATGAAAATTGATCGAGGTATACCTTTAGCGGTGGGTCATCAAAGCCTCCCTTGCGTTTTTTGATGGGGACACATCAGAAAGTTCGAAAAAATATGAAAAAATAATTTGTTTCCAGATTTTGATGCAGATTTATGGAGAATCGATCTACAAATCGATTAAGATACTCCGCTCAAGGATCAGATGGAAATTGGCAAATATATGGCTTTCGCTGTGGGTGATATTGGTCTCCCATGCATTTTCAGCATTTTTGAAGGGCATCCATCAGGAAAATTGCTTTCAGATTTTGATGCAAATTGATGGAGAATTGATCTACAAATCGATTAAGGATGTATCTCGACGATCAGAGATATAGATCAAAGAAATATATATAGGTATATATAAATTGACAAAGATAAAGTCTTCGCGGTGGGTCATATTAGCTCCCATGGAGACGGAAGACTTTATGGAGTCGTAGGTGAATCCTTCTGTATGTTATATACATTCACAAGACTAAAATATAGCCTTGTATCTACAAGTACCGGGCCGGGTATAAAAATTTAACGAAGTAGTCAATGACTGGCGACTCAACCCTAACTAGCTGTGGCTTTGTGATCCGACCTCAGTCGTTTCGAAACCTTACATAAGTGAAATATGAAAATATGTGGCTCTTCGTATAGATAGAAAATCAACAACTAACAAACTGAAGCTATGGATCTCATCCCGATATATTCCGGAACCCTTTATAGAACGGACCGTTCAATAAAGGGCTCCGGAATGTAACGGGTTGAGATCCATAGCTTCAGTTTGTTAGTTGTTGATTAGTTGTTGAGAGAACCACAGTTCCAGACAAGGAGCGGCTTCTGGCCGACATCTACGAAAATGATATTGTAACTCCGGAAAAAACAGCCAAGCAGCAGGTCGAGGCCGAGGCATGTGCAAAACAAAGAGCCAAGCAGCTGGCCGAGGCCGAGGCATAGGAGAAAGAATTTGCCAAGCAGAAAGCCAATCTAGAGGCAAGGATCAAAGGAAGAGCCCAGGAGCACGCCAAGGCCTGTGCACAAGAAAGAGCCAAGCAGCAGGCCGAGGCCAAGGCATGCCAGTTTCGAGGCTAGGATCAAAGAAAGAACCCAGGAGCACGCCAAGGCCGAGGCAAAGGCAGAAGGATCGAAACTGTAAGTGTATTTTAAGAGTATTCATTTTAATAATAAAATAATTGTTTGGTCATTGAGATTTTTCAATGCCATAAATAAAAAAGCGAATTATATTTAATTTTGAACGTTATAAAAATGTTTATTTCTGCTTGCAGATGAAGCCGGATGATCAGCAGATAGACCAGCTTATAGTGCATGCAGGGACTCAAGTAATATACAGAGAGGGTGGCCCGACTAGTCACTGCGAAGCTAAAGCTCTTGATAATAGAGAGGGCGGCCCGATCTAGACATTGCGGAGCTAAAACTCTCTAAAGAAAGCCCGTTGAGTCGAGGGGCCGAGAGAGAGTCGGCTTGCGATCAACTACGATATTTGTACATACTTAAGCCTATTTAAACATCAACATTAAACGCCGTGCTGCTGCCTGACCCGACAATAATTGTAATAATAAAAAATAATTTGTGTCGAGATTTTGATGCAGATTTGTGGAGAATAGATATACAAATCGATTAAGGTACTCCGCTCCGCTATTTTGAAGGGGACCCATCAGAAAAATTGACAAAAAAGTGAAAGTTATTTGTGTCCAGATTTTGATGCAGATTAGTGGAGAATTGATCCACAAATCGATTAAGGTACTCCGCTCCAGGATCAGATAGAAATTGGCAAAGATATGGCCTTCGCGGTGGGTGATATTGGGCTCCCATGCATTTCAGGATTTTTGAAGGGGACACGTCAGAAAAATTGACAAAAAAGTGAAAAAATAATTTGTGTCCAGATTTTGATGCAGATTAATGGAGAATTGATCCACAAATCTATTAAGGTACTCCGCTCCAGGATCAGATATAAATTGGCAAAGATATGGCCTTCGCGGTGGGTGATATTGGGCTCCCATGCATTTCAGCATTTTTGAAGGGGACCCGTCAGAAAAATTGACAAAAAAGTGAAAAAATAATTTGTGTCCAGATTTTAATGCATATTAATGGAGAATCAATCCATAAATCGATTAAGGTACTCCCCTCCAGGATCAGATAGAAATTGGCAAAGATATGGCCTTCGCGGTGGGTGATATTGGGCTCCCATGCATTTCAGCATTTTTGAAGGGGACCCGTCAGAAAAATTGACAAAAAAGTGAAAAAATAATTTGTGTCCAGATTTTGATGCAGATTAATGGAGAATTGATCCACAAATCTATTAAGGTACTCCGCTCCAGGATCAGATAGAAATTGGCAAAGATATGGCCTTCGCGGTGGGTGATATTGGGCTCCCATGCATTTCAGGATTTTTGAAGGGGACACGTCAGAAAAATTGACAAAAAGTGAAAAAATAATTTGTGTCCAGATTTTAATGCATATTAATGGAGAATCAATCCATAAATCGATTAAGGTACTCCCCTCCAGGATCAGATAGAAATTGGCAAAGATATGGCCTTCGCGGTGGGTGATATTGGGCTCCCATGCATTTCAGGATTTTTGAAGGGGACCCGTCAGAAAAATTGACAAAAAAGTGAATAAATAATTTGTGTCCAGATTTTGATGCAGATTAATGGAGAATTGATCCACAAATCGATTAAGGTACTCCGCTCCAGGATCAGCATTTTTGAAGGGGACACGTCAGAAAAATTGACAAAAAAGTGAAAAAATAATTTGTGTCCAGATTTTGATGCAGATTAATGGAGAATTGATCCACAAATCTATTAAGGTACTCCGCTCCAGGATCAGATAGAAATTGGCAAAGATATGGCCTTCGCGGTGGGTGATATTGGGCTCCCATGCATTTCAGGATTTTTGAAGGGGACACGTCAGAAAAATTGACAAAAAAGTGAAAAAATAATTTGTGTCCAGATTTTGATGCAGATTAATGGAGAATTGATCCACAAATCTATTAAGGTACTCCGCTCCAGGATCAGATATAAATTGGCAAAGATATGGCCTTCGCGGTGGGTGATATTGGGCTCCCATGCATATCAGCATTTTTGAAGGGGACCCGTCAGAAAAATTGACAAAAAAGTGAAAAAATAATTTGTGTCCAGATTTTAATGCATATTAATGGAGAATCAATCCATAAATCGATTAAGGTACTCCCCTCCAGGATCAGATAGAAATTGGCAAAGATATGGCCTTCGCGGTGGGTGATATTGGGCTCCCATGCATTTCAGCATTTTTGAAGGGGACCCGTCAGAAAAATTGACAAAAAAGTGAATAAATAATTTGTGTCCAGATTTTGATGCAGATTAATGGAGAATTGATCCACAAATCGATTAAGGTACTCCGCTCCAGGATCAGCATTTTTGAAGGGGACCCGTCAGAAAAATTGACAAAAAAGTGAAAAAATAATTTGTGTCCAGATTTTGATGCAGATTAATGGAGAATTGATCCACAAATCTATTAAGGTACTCCGCTCCAGGATCAGATATAAATTGGCAAAGATATGGCCTTTG
Source organism: Drosophila pseudoananassae pseudoananassae (assembly GCA_018153035.1). Taxonomy (NCBI): domain Eukaryota; kingdom Metazoa; phylum Arthropoda; class Insecta; order Diptera; family Drosophilidae; genus Drosophila; species Drosophila pseudoananassae. Next base: position 13,060,850 of record JAECXR010000056.1, on the reverse strand, counting down.
TGGTGGGTCATCAAGGCCTCCCTTTCGAGATTTTTGAAGTAGACCATCAGAAAATTCAAAAAAATATGAAAAAATAATTTGTTTCCAGATTCTGATGCGGTCTTATGGAGAATCGATGTACAAATCGATCAAGGTAACCCGCTCACGGAACAGATAAAAATTGGCCAAGATATAATGTCTTTTTAGTGTGTCTCCAATATTAGCCTCCTATGCCTCCCCTATTTGTGAAGGTCAAAATACATAAATACTTTTGGAAAAAAGTATTTGTTTTAATTAAATATAAAACATCAATCATAATTGGGTGTCCTGATAAGAATGGATACCTTTAATTGTGCCCCTAAATTAAAGTTTATCTTTTTGGCAACTCGTTTAAAGTTTTTTTTGTGTTTGTTGAACTCTAATGAGTCAACGAATTGAAATTTTAAACGAAATACACAGATATAATGAGTCACAATACAACTTGTGCAATTCGTGGAATTGCTTGATGTATTAAGAGATATCCTTATCGTTCTTAAAAAATCATATAAATAGGAATAAAGAAGTGCAAAAAATTAATTTTATAACCAGTCACAAAGCCGTAGCAGAGTGGGGAACAACTTTAACAAGATGAATAATATCAATGTCAACATTCAGTGCGTGCCTCGTCGCCAAGGACTTCTATACAGATTGCACAACCGCAGGAACATGAACATTGTAGTGGTTCCCTCTCAAGTGGCAGTTCCTACCACCACAACCATTGCTACTACTACTCGTGTGGTCCCCGCAGTCATCACTATTTAGGTTATAACCTAACAAAAAATAAATAAATTAATTAAATGAATGTTAAAGCAAACTATTCAATGTGCTTTTGTGTCTAATCTTATCCAATATTTAAATAATTAATTTAAATAATCAATCTGATCACTCTAAATAATATATTCAGTGATATGAAAAAAGCATGGAAATCTATATCGTTTATCAATGATCTCTATTTACTTACGAATGTCATGGAGTGAGTCACACGTTGACTTTGATCTTCAGGCAACCCCTGCTAGAAAACCCCCCATGATTCAACGACCTAAGCCAAACAGAAAATATGTATATTTTTATATTGTGGATGGCCAGCCCTGGTAGACTACTATCACCAAAGAGTCCAGCGCATGTTGATCAATCAATGCATAGATAAAGTGCTCTTGAGGATTTACTTATCGCACTTCATGTGAAATGTGGAACTATGAAATGATAAATACTGTAGTCCCGCCTTCGAATTGGCCAGTATACGCTGTGAACTCAAAAAACAAAGACCTTACAATAATATCGAACAAAAATGAGCAACATTAATGTCAATATTGAGTGTCACCATCGTCGAGGACTCTTCTACTATACGAATCCTTGGCTTTGGGGAAGTCCTTGCCGTCGATGCCGCCGCCTGATGTCTCGTGGCGTCGTGGTGGTCCAAACTCCCACCTCAGGGTGTGTTTCTGCTCAAGTGGCCATGCCGCCAAGTAGGGGCGCCACAACCACAACGGCCAATGTGGTTCCAGCCCAAACGGCGAATAATTGGCAACAGCAACAGCAGTTTCAACAGCAGCCGCCATTCCAACAACAACAACAATTCCAACAACAACAGCAAATGGCTTCCGCACTTCCTCCAAAATACGAACAGGCCATAGCCGCCCCTTAATAGTGTAAATAATATTTATTAAAAATAAATATATTTTAGTTAAACGAATTCATAGCTTTTCTTTGTTTAAAAAAGATGGGGATTAAGGGGATCCCACCGATCATTTGTTATAAGGAATTCTAATAAAAATCGTTTAAGGAAACACGACCAAACCAACTAAAAGTTGTCACTGACCGAAAATCCCAACTGAGACCGACTTAAATAAGAATTAATTGGTCCCGCTGCTGCAGCCCAGCAAGGTGGCCAACTACTTTGTGCAATTAAAATAAATTGTATCTAGCAGTAACACCAAGCAGGTTAAGACCTAAGTTCAGGGTGATATGGGTTTTAGATACTCTCATGATATATTTAGAATATATTTCTCTAATTCGTTATCACAAGCATTTTATATATTTTATCGTTAACTAACATATAAATATTAATTTATTTAATTTATGTAGAGAAAATATTTTGTAAAGGGTATTCAAAAATTCTTTAATGCATCACCTTCGCGAATTGTTTCCACCTTACAAAGGTTCATAACTAGCTTTATACCAGCTTAATGAAACTTTTCTCCACATAATATTTCATATTAAACTTTGCTGGCTTCTCCCTTTAACTTTTCTATCTTGTCTCTGTCTATTTTCATTTTTTCCTCCTTAGTCACTAATTTATTTCATAGCTGCTTTATACGTTTTATGCTTTTTGAAAAAGGGTAAATATTAAATTTTAACAATTTTCATAATTTTAAGTCTGTTAAAAATACTTTTATTATAACTTTTAAGTTTGTGTTTTCAGGCAACCAATCCTTGACCAAAATTCTATGACTAGCCATACATTTTGCCAAACTATTAACCCATATAACCTACTCCTTCCCCAAGTTAAACACCCTTGCCACCCAGCCTTGATGTTTTCCGTTCAACATTTGCTTCACCGGCGACGGCGGCGACCTGTTTTCGGGCTTGTTTTATAAACAATGAGCATATTATGCGCCGTGCAACAACAATAGCCGTGGGTGGCAAAGTGCTTAGCTTGTGGCGGAGGAGGCGGAATGTGCCGGAGAAAGGGGGAGTCTTAGAGGCAGTCAAAAAACAAGGTGTTTCCGACAATTTTTAGCCCGCCCTGGGCCCACGTCTCAACGTCATTGTCGACCGTTTAGCGTCTTGGAAAATTCCGAAACGATTTAGAAGGCTGGGCCAAACGGGAAAGGGTTGTTAAGTAGCTGAAGTCCTCAGCTCCTTACTTACCAGGTGGCTAAGCCACCGCCCACCCACGTTTTGTGATTGAGAAACCTGCAGTTAGCCTCAAATGATTTCCCTTTATTTTTACCCCAACCCCTTGGATCCTTTCAATTTACTCGAACCCCTTAACCCTTCGCCAGCTCCATGTTCGCCTTGGCCCTTTGTTTATGTGAGCTTTTGTCTACTGGCTCTGGGATATTTTAGCCTGGAACATTTTTAATTGTGTTTCCGGTAATTTACACTCTATTAAAAAATTTATACTCCTTTGCAAAGGAAGCTTCCTGGCTGGGCGTCATTTTTAACCTTTAACTGACCTGCAATATCAGCTCATCATTCGGTTCATAAACAATATCATGATTACCATTTTTGCTCCCAAAGCATCATTGGCTTTTGTCTGGTTTGCCTGCTTTGGCTGCTGATGGCAAAATCAAATTACATTAATAACTCCAGTTGGGCTTAAATCAAGCCCACAAAGGTGACTGATGCCTCCCCCTCATCGTTGTCAGGCATTCTCATTTTCTAACAGATTCAATCAGGAAACTCTACACTCTCAACTTATTGAAGCTATTGGGAAAATTGTTGGCAAATTTTAAACAAAAACCAAAAAAAAGGGAATAGAGTGAGAAAAGCACTACGTAGGTGGCTAGTTTTAAAACCTTTACCAACCACGCCCACAAATTTCCGCCTCTGTGCGGCACACATGAAGAACTTTTGTTGTGATTGTTCATTGAGGCATTGAAAAATCTGAAAAGTCCAAAACAAGTCCAGAATACACTTGAAATGTTTTGAAAATAATTTGAAAAATACTTAGAAATAGTTACAAAACAATTTATTCAGAAAATAATTTGATAAAATAAGATGCATAGTTTTAAACGATTTTCCATAAATCCTTGAAAACTATTGTATTTTCTTTCTGTGCTCTTCAGTTAGGATATAATAGTTCTCGCATGGTAATGTGGTAGAAAAGCACTCCAGAGTCCAGACTCCAGTCTCTAGACACCCTTCAAAGTTCAGTTTGTCCTGTGCATTACTCCATTCCTCCGCTTGCACGAAATGTCTATTCTAATCCGGAAATTAAATTCCATTTAGAAATTGTACCATATACAAAATGTTTGGTCAGACATGTGCTCCTCTTCTCAATATGTGTGTTTAGGATGGGGAATAACTATAGCTGGGCACATATCCATATGCTTAATTTATGGTGAGCTACTCGACCAACAGAGTCTGGAGGAGCAGTAGCTAGGCTTTGACCAGAAATTAACCCATCAACATATTTGGCAATGCCAATGGGGAACAGGGAACTGTGTAGCCATCATATCGAGTGTAAATTACAAATTTTCGAAATTGACTTCCCAAAGGAAAATTGAGTTGGAATACTACAGAAACGAAAACTTTGCTATTATTGAACTATTGGTATCAAGTTATTAATAAAGGCAATCCTGCTAGGGTTAACACTGACCAATATTTTATACAATTAAAACTTTGCTTGAGTGAAGCCTCACCTGTAAACAGATTCGAGATACATTTTTCGACAGGCTATATTATGTATATCCCTGGATAAAAGGCAAACAAAACCAGCTTTGGCAGGCACTCTTATATTTAGCCAATCCTTTCGAGATGGGGGATTGTGGCGGGATTGAGGATTGAAGATTCAGGATTTAAATATCCCTTTTACAAGGGAATAACACATTTTATGTGTCAACTAATCAAATGCCAAAATACTGAAAATACCTGGGGCTGTGAGACAATCAAAATATCAAACTGCCAGCCATTTGTAGTAAAGTAATAGAGGGGTTGCATTCTAATGCGACAAAGCCATTTACTTTATTTGCTTTTCGCCTTCTATCGTTTTGTTTGTTTCCTGCGTGTGAGCAATAAAATTCTTTATCATTTTTTATTTGTTACTGTTACCCTCCTTTTTTTATTTTTTTTATATATATTGTCTTTTTTTTGTTTAAAACGCGCGCGAAAATGGGCAAATGGCAATGGCAGATGTTTATGGCTTGTTATTTGGGCATAAAAGCATTTCAGCCACTGCCACTCCCCCTTTTGTCATATGACGTGACTCCCACCTCACACACGCGCCAAAAATTATCATTCCGGAATAAAAAACAGCCACGGAACAATGAAATTGTCAAAAAATGTAAAACGAGACACGCATCAAAGTGAACTAAAGGCCCAGGACAGAGCCTTTGGAAGGGGGGGTCTGAGAGCCAAATTGTTTTGCCAAACAAATAAATTTATGTTGGCAATTTGGAAATGAGACGAGGTGTGGGGTTTGTTTTTTTTCCAAGATAAATAGAGCGCCACTTGAGATGCTCATTCAGAGCTAATAAAAATTACGCAGCAATTGCAGAGGCCACAAAAAAAAATAAAATAAAATAAAAAGTAGCTGCAAAAGTTGGAAAGTGTCGACACTTCGAAGTGTCTCTTTCGCTTTCTTTAATGCCCCTTAACCCTTGGGCGCCGGGGCACGTACCATCCTAGGATCGTTGAGGTCTCAATAGCCAGTCCCGAAGGGCCAAAGGGCAAGGCGGGGAGTCAAAGGGGGCGCGTGACGCAAATGGCAAATGAAAAGAAAAGCGAAAACTGTTCGAATATAATAAGAAATGTAATCAGACTAAAGTGAGAAGAGGCTTAACTGGGAAAAATTTCTAATAAATTATATTTAGTTAAAAAAAATTTATACAAAATAATATAAAGCTTAAAGTTTATATTTTAAAATATTTAATAAATCTCCAAAGTCTAAAAAAATTTGTCTTAAAAATTGTAGTTTCTGTCAGTGTTTTAGAGAGAGAGTGAAAAAAAATAGAAGCAAGTCCTGCAGATTTCGTGAGGTTAGCGCCATTGACCGGAAATGTAAAATGCACTTAAAACACATTCCCTGCCCCCTAACCTCTAACCCCTGTCCTTGGCCCGATCCCCCCTCCCTGTAACAAAATATCGCTATCAATAAATTCGCACGTAGCCTAGAATGGTGTGGAGTGCCTGGACTGGAGGTGGCTCTCAATGGCAGGCGGGCGGGGATTTTGGAGCTCTGGATAATTGCGAAAAGTCAGTGCCAGAGTCAGCTGTAATTCCTTTTCTTTGGCCAACGGATTTTGTTCATGGCACTCGCAATTTGAGCTTTTTGAAACAAACACGCGCCGAGGCAACTAAAAATGTTGGAAACGAATCCCCACATACTATTCGGCTAACAGAGTAGGGGGCGAAAGCGTTAAGGACTATGATGAAAGTATAGAAGGGAAAGCGGGTAGCTGCGGTGACTGCTTTTAACGAAAATTGCTTCATTAGAACTGCGGCTTCAACGGCTTGACTCGGAGCACTCGACCGCCGCCTGATTGAGTTGCACTTTTTGCACTACTGGCCCGGCTATTGTGCAAGACCTTGGCAACAAAGTTGCGAAATATCAAAGGAAAAAATTAATGAAACTACCAGAATACGGTGGGAAATATATATGAAATATTTTATATAATAAACGTTATATATTGATAACTATTTTAAACGTATACCAGTTACTGAAAAAGGAGTTTAAAGATTACTTGGAAAGCACACCACTTCCCCTTAAACACTCTTACTGTTCCAGGGTACCCACTTTCCAAGTGAAAGCTACATTTCTTAATGAAATTAAAGGTAACACACTTTTAGGCTAATTGCTTTAAATGCGTGCTGAGGCTGCTGAACAAGAAAAACGATTTCAATGGCGGCAATAGAAAGAATCTCTCTGATTGTGTTGCATGCCCCCCAATGGCGTTTACTGCTTCTGTTTCAGCTCTCCTGTTGTTCGGTAGCTCGTTTGCATTCATAAATCAAAAGAGCATGTGTCTATCATGGAGCCCCGCCTCCCTACCAGCAAACAATAGAGAGCCATAGAGATTATATAGAAATGGCCACACAATAAATAGGCGAAAAATGTGAAAGTAAAGCAACAAGAGCCAGAGGAGCTCGCCCAACAAATGGAGCATAAATTACACATGGCCCATAGAAAAATGATACGCCGTGAACATAACACAGATGCCTGGAATTTTTGTTTAGGCATTTTTGGCCAAACAAGAGCGTTGGGGCAAGGGAAGTGTATTAAACACTGTACGAAATATTATTTTCAAAAATTAGACACTAAAAGAAAATGGTAATAATAATTGGGATGAGAATTAAAAATATATTTCTACAAGAAGATTACTTTAAAAAATATTCAAAATAATTTCCAGTCAATTTTCATCACTATTATTATGCTTATTATAACCATTAATCCATAGGATCTCTGCAAATTGCCGAAATATCCCCTAAAGATTATTTTATTCCGACTGTACTCATCATTTATAAAGTCCCTGGCGAGGGTCTGTTGCTTTTGGTTTTGGCATTTATGGTCATCAGCGTTTTTGGTTGGAAAAATGAAGTTAGCCTCGCTGTCTCATATCCGTTTCCAGTCCCTCGCAAACTAATCGCGTTACAATGAAAATTGATGATGCTTCACAAAGCACAAAAACCAAAAAAAAGCACAAATATCAGCCAACCTAAACCTAAAACCATGTAAAAAAAAAAACAAATTAAAATCCAAAAATTGAAACGAAAGGAATACGAGAAATGCGAAATATAGAATGAGCGTTAGTTGAGTTGGCCAATAACTATGCAACATATTTGAGGACCACAAAAGTGGCCGGGAGATGTCATTGACTTTGTTGCCGTTACTGTTGTTGCAGCCACTTAAATTCAATTGACTCGATCCCCTGGCAGCAACAACAAACGTTTTGCCAAATATTGTCCACCAAGTCGAGGGGGTTAAAAGGAGGTGGGGTCCAGTTTTGGAGCCAGCGGGCTAGGAGCTGGGTCAGTTGAAGTTAACAAAGTTTTCGCAACGAAACAAACCAGAAAACCAAACAACAACATCGACAGCAGCTGCAGACACAACTCGGTTTTGCACTAAAAATAATGCTATAATTATACAAACTTTTTATAAACGACTAGTATATGATACCCGGTACTGCTAGCAAGAATTTCCATAATCTTTTAGTATCAGGTATGGTTAGACACATTTTGAAATTTATTATAATTCCTAAACAATTTTTTTTGCAAGTGTATTTCCGTTTCGTGTCCATCGCTTTGGCTACTTAACTGTGCAGCCGACCAGGCCCAAAGTGTGGGCCGTAAAAATGCAATGAACTCGCGAGGACATTCTAGCTGCGTGGGTGTACTATGTGTGTGTTAGGCTAGTGTGCGTTTAAACAACAATTGGGCCCGTAATACAGATTTTATAATTAAAATGAAAAAACAAAAAAAATGTTTAAAGAAATTCCACTAAGTCAAATAAAATAAAAATAAAATAACCTCTTAAACTTAAGGTTAATGTTTTTATTGAAAAAAGAAAACATTTCAAAAGTTTAATCTTTTATTGTGCATTTAGAGAGCTAGTTTTTGATTTTTTAAATAAAATACATATTCTATATTTTATTAATTTTGTACTAAAAATAGTCACAACCTCAAAACTGCCATGAAAGTCCCAACTAGATTGCAATTACAGGCTATTCTCGTGCCATGGCAAACATTTGACGTCCATGTGTGTGGTAGCGTGAATTTGGTCATGTGTGTTATGGCCATGTATGTGCCGGCGTCCAGTTAACATGATGACGCTTAAACATGGCTAAAAAGCATTATGGCAGGCTAAGTCAATTAGCGAGCTGCGACTACCGCCGCGCATTTCCCTGCCAGGGCAATGATCCATGCATTCCCTGTTCTACTTCCGGCCCTACCCCCCCTTCCAAGGCCCTGGGCAAGCAATTTGGCTTAATCAGAGGGTGGGGTGGTCCGCTGAGCGATTGCCGCTGTAAGTGAATCCAATCCATATTTGTTGGAAATTGTGTTTGGATTTGGCATTTCGCTTCCACCTTAAATGCTTACCCCAAAAACACACGCACTTGATGAGCCAGATTTTGATTACACTTGAAGAATAACACCCTATTTTTTAGGATGTTTCTTGAAGGCTACAAGAAAGTCCATTCAATTATTTTTCCCAGTGCAGCTAAGCAAAGGGTTTTTGTTTGTCAATTTGGCTGAATTTAGGAACGTGCCTGGCAAGCAATTGAGACCATGTCTCCACGGTGATCCCTTCGGCTTTCAATCCTTTATATGCTCCTCTCCTTGATTTTTCCGAAAGGGGAAACCGAAACAGTGGCTGCCAATAGAAGCCAAGCATAAGTTTACTTCTAAACGAATTTTCCGATGTCTGGAATTGTGAAGGCTGGAAGCTTGAAGCGCTCCCCCTGGGCCACAGATTGGAAAATATTTAGAGCGCGTTAGAGGGAAAAGGCTCGAACTAACCGTCAAGGATGCGGATACACTGGCATTTATCGTAAACTTCAACTGCCAAGGCAGCATGTCAAGGATTTCCCAGGCCCAGGGCATTTAAACCAACACGACACCTCACTGACAACGATTTGCCTTTAAACATGGGCACATGGGAGCGGGGAATGGCTTTTGTGTGGGCCGCATTTCGGGTGGCTTTAAATAATACCCATAGACCATATCAATATTGGCCTAATGGCTATGACAACGGCGGCGTTTGCTAGACATAAAACCCAATGACATCTCTCTCCAGCCTGGGGGCCAAAAGGATAAAAAGGACATGGCAAAAAACACAGGCAGACACAGACAATGCGAAATGCTAATCCAATTGAGTGGCAGACTGCAATAATCATAAACAGATATTAGTTATTTATATGGGGCTGTCCTTCCCGGAGACTATTAATTCCTCTTGGCGAGGACATAACCAAAATTCGGTAATTGCCCCAATGGACCATGACCAACTCGGTGCAAAGTTTTGGCCAAGATTTCTTTGGGCTTACCTAATTGCAGCTAGCCCGCTTGAGGGCACATTCTCGTAATGGCTCGAAACGAGTTCAAAGCCGACTCGGATGGTGTAGTTTTTCATTAGCCAGGGGTGCAGCCGGGCCTAATCCCTTCGATGGCCGCCTTTTAAGTCTAATTAACTGCTAATAGGCAATGAATCATTATTACTCAAATTTCAGAGGCGGAACGAAGGCGGCCATCTGAGTGTGTCGCCAGTTGACCACCGAAACACATCGAAATAAATTCATAAATGTGCGAGGGGTTAGTGTGACAACGACTTAGTGATATACTCTTTCAAATAAAATATTTATAAATTAATTCAAGAGAGATACATATTTGAAAGATGATAAGTCAAAGGCTGAAATTCTAATTTAAATAAATGTAAAATCACTTTTGAAGAAAGCATCACTTAAGCCAATCCTTTCAACGAATATTTATGAGATGTTTTTACCTGAAGAAGAAAACCTTTTTGGCCACAAAAAGGCTGCCACAATGACTTGGCCAAATCCTTTTACTAATTCAATATGCCGACGTAAGCCGTTTAACCCGAATAGCGTATCATAATTCATAAATAAAGTGTGACTAATGCCAATGAAAGAGGACCCTGGGCAGAACTTCAACTCTGCCGAGTGTAACTGCAATCCATTAAGCAATAAAATTCATTCATTTATTATTTATTATGATTACACCCCCGCCACACCAACAACAACAGCAACAACAAAACCAAATATAAAATACAACAATCGTCCAACGACCATTGTTCTTTCTCATTTTTTCACTCTTTCTACTTGTTTCGTTCTCTTTCCCTCCTTGGGTGGGTGGACTTTAAGTGGTAATTACAGGCAGCCACGCCCACACATGAAATGGAAATGGAAATCATAAACATAAAGCTAAGAGGCGGCCGGCAAATGAGCCAAAACCAGAAGGAGTTGCAGAAACGGGAGGGGAAAGGATACAGGCAGGGTGACGGGGGCAGGATGGGGGCGTGGCCGGTCAGGCTAAGCAGATCATAAGCGGAAAGTGCTTTCGAGAGGAGGAGATGGGGGCCAAGGAAGAGGGAAAAGTGGGGCCATCCTGCGTAACAAATGCAATAAATGCGAAAAAAGGACTTGCCAACAAATGACGACAAGGAAATCAAAGGAAGGCTGGGGAAGGCGAGGAATCCAGAGATATTGTATATAATTTAAAGATACCCTTTAATAGAACACTATATTTTAGTAAATTAATTTCTTCCAATCAAGTTTTAAGACAAAGCTTCCCAAATAATACAAGATTTTTCAAGATGAAATAAGACCCATCACAGTATACTAGTTACCTTTTAATATTAAGTATCCAAAACTCCATAAACCATGTTTCCCAAGTACATCACCCCCCTAAAAGGACATCAACAAACTTCTCTTACACACTGCGTCACAAAGAATATTCCAAGGCATAATAATAATTCGTAAATTGATTGTGTTTAGTGAAGTTTGAATAAATTTGCCAAATAAATGGAAGGATAACGACGTCGAGGAGGGAAGGCAAGCAGAAAGCAGCAGACGGAATCGGCAGGATAATCCACTAAAATTTACAACAAACGGAAACAGCAACAGGAAAAAGTCAAGCTGAGCAAGGATCTAACAAATAAAAATAAATTTCTTAGTCGATGAGTGCAGAGGACTCCAAAGGACTTCAGAGCAAGAGAAAAAGGCACAAAAAAAAGTCATACACTTATATATATCAAGAAAACCCGAAAAACGAACATATGCGTTGATGAGTTACCGCGGGGAAGGCGGGACAATAGAAATGGGGGCGGGGCCGATCTGGAGAATGAAATAAAAATGGAAAGCAAAGCAAAACTTATGACTGTCAGCAGATAAAGCGAGAGAGCCGCCATGAAAGGACCTAGCCGGGCCAAGAATCGGAAAAGGACGCGGACGGGGCGGGACGGAGCAGTCTCCGCCACCACCACCTCCGCCCACTTGGCCTCAAGTCCGCATATGTACGGCCACAGGACGAGGACTATCAAAGTGAAATGCTAAAGCAGCCAAAAATCCACGAAATAATGGCAGACACAACATGAAAACAACTGCGACAACAACGCATGAGATGGCGACGGATCAGACGTAGGGATATAGTGTGAGGAAAAAAAACCCAAAACACTGAGAGAAAAATAAAATAAAGAAAAATAACTAAATGACTGCTTTTATTCCAGCATTGATACATACTTCCCTACAGTCTTTCCAAGATTCTCCTTTTATTTACGCATATTTTTCTCTCAGTGTACATTCGCCTAGAAGAGAAGGCAGTCGGTCCTTGGATGAGCTGGACACCATGCAAGTGATAGTGAAAATCCTAGCTGGAAGCCACAGTGTCGTTGTCTTGCCCACCATTGCCATTCGGTGTCATTTGGCATCATCATCAATATGGCTAAAAGGACAATGCGTTAAATGCCAAGCTGCAAGCTACCCCCCTCCTTTCTCCCGGCCACCTTCTTTCGTCCCTCGCCCATAGGTGACAGCTGGGCAATGAGTGCGCACATATTGCGCTTTCCTCCGTAAGCTCTCGCAATTGCTTTGGTTTTTTTTCGGCTCTCCTTCCCATGAAGGCAACAAACAAATAAAAAAAAAGTGGCCCAAAAAAGGAGCCATTAAACGCACTTCAGAGCGCACTTCACCCTCCAGGTCCTTGCTAAATAGCCTATGGGAAGCTTTATTTATCCTGTCTTTTCCTTCAACTTGTCATGGTCTTTGATTTTTTCTTTATGACTCTGAATGATGCAGGCAGGTCATTTTTCATATTTTCCATTTTAAACGTTCAGTAATTCAATATTTTAAATTTATTTAAATTAATTAATCTTTTTTCTTTAAGTTATTTAACCTTAAAGATTGGAATATGCTATGTTCATGGTTCGCGTTTATGATAGGGTTTAAAACTTTGCTAATCAAATTTATTGTAGCATACTTTTTCGAGCCAATTCAAAAATATGAAAAATTTATAAACTACTTCCTTTATTACTTTAAAATGTATCTTATTGATTAAATGCTATAACTATATTGAATTTACCGTTTACTCAAGTAAATATCTATAAAACAGTCTCAGATTCTTTATGATTACCCATAGTTTACCCGGCACTGTGCCCCCCCTTTGTGCCACGACCACCTGCCTTTGGCCAACTGACTATCGACAGTTTGCACAAATGGGGCCATAAATATGCATTGTGTCACATTAGAGGGAGTGTGTGTATATGGGAGCGTCTATATGGTATCTATGTGCGTGCAGAGTGCTCAAGGGTGAGTTGGCTATATGTCACTGGAGGTTAATAGATTTTCTTTAGCATGTCAGCGGGGTCAGAGGGGAAATGCTCGCAGGAAAATGGCAAGACATACACTCAAAGGAAGATACTATGGCCCAAAGCATAGGGAGGAGGTTAAAGTCATGGTAGCCAGCCCAAGGGGTTAATGGACAGACGCTTCCGGCCAGAAGCACAACAAGACTAAGAACATTAACTTTTCTACTTGCAAAGTTGCAATATAATGGGAATAAATTCTCAAATTATTGAGATACTTCTTCTATGGAACAACAAATAAAATTACATAAAAATAATTCATTATTTTAAATCAAATTTATTAATCCATTAGATACTCTTCATTAAAATATAAACTCCTAAAAATAGCCACGGCGCCTAGACTATACATAAGCCCATTAAAAAAAATACTAATCCAGATCGGATCTTTTTTCCCCCAAATATAATCCAAAGACAAACAATACAATTGGATGCAATAAATTAAATTCCAAATCCACAAGTTGATGGATGAAAGGCCAAAATATAAGCTATTCTTTCACCCACAAAATTGGGGCGATACCTGGCCCAAATCTGATGAAATTTAATTGCTTCAGGCCCCCTACCCCCAAAAATTTAACTCCTTCAACAAAGATATCTGAGATTTGGACATTGCGCGTGTGAAGCTTTTTCCTTTTACGCAGGCTTCCCCTTCAAAGAATCTGTGGAGTTTTTATTACAATGTTCCTCAGAATGAAATATAAAAAAAAAACATATATAAAGTAAAAGGAAAGAAGGGGTGCGTGGGCAGGAACTGGCGGCAAGAGCTAATGGATTCTATTTAACTTCCACCGACTGCTAATGGATTTTTCTTGACCCCAAATGAAAATGCGCATCGAAATGCGATTGAAAAATGCTTATAAAAAATAGAAGAAGGAAGTAAAAACCAGAGAGCAGAGTATAATGGAGCAGTGAGTACAAAAAAAAAAGAAAATAATAGCAACAAACGAAGCTAAATGAATTGAAAATGGGAGTGAAATGCAATAGAAAAAATAGAAGAGTCGAGTCGGAAATCTAATGAAAGTGAGTGGGGATTATCCACCTGGTCTTGAGCCAGTTTAATTTGTGAATTTTTCATATTTTTTCAATATCTTCAGAATTACTTTCAAAAGACTACAACATTGGCTAATTATACCAAATACTTCTTAATTTTTATGAGCCTAACGAAAGGGGATGAGTCAGCTGAAAAGGGTAAGAATTATGTTCCAAATAATGTTATGCCTCAACAATTTTTCTTTATTACCTGTGCTTTTTGTACGCGGTATAGGTGGTAACAATGCAACACTCTTCTGGAAACTCTCCCACCAAAAGAAGAAGCCAACAGTCGCCTTAAATAAATCAACTTCCGCTTCGTTGGCCGTTGGGTCCAAAAAAATGTGATGTAATGTGATAGTGGAAAACAGTAATACTCTAGAAAATCCAGAAAAAAAAAATTCTTACTGTTGGCTTGCCACTCTTTTCGCCCATAGGTCACACAACATCAAACTTTTGGAGCAAAGTATGCTTTGAGTTCGGAATATGTAAAGGTCCTGAATAGCTTCCAAAATGTTTATCAGTTACCAGTCGGCTGTAGCTCAAAGCAGTTCTCTTTATTTAAACAATTTTTAATTTATTTTATTTTTAATTTAATTTATTTTTAAAACTTTTGTAGTCTCTAGGTTTTTTGGAGTGTTGTTCGTTTGTCCCCTTATTTACCTTTTTATTTTGTATTTTCTTATTTATTCATATTTTTTGTATTTCCAATCACACACCCTCAAGGGCAATCCATTGTAAGATCTTTATCCCCCATCTTGAATCTTGATCGACTTTTTTCAGGTCTTCAACTTCTTTTTCAACTATGTATCTAAGTCAGTCTCTGATTAAATCTGAATGAGCTTCCCTATTTTCGTATTTTATATTTCAAATATAGATGGTCTTCTCCTTAAGATCGTCAATTCCTCGCGTTTCTTTATTTTCGTATTTTATTTTCCAAATACAAATGGTTTTTCTTAAGATGCTCAATTTCTTGAATCCTGATCGACTTTTTTCAGGTCTTCAACTTCTTTTTCAACTATGTATCTAAGTCAGTCTCTGATTAAATCTGAATGAGCTTCCCTATTTTCGTATTTTATATTTCAAATATAGATGGTCTTCTCCTTAAGATCGTCAATTCCTCGCGTTTCTTTATTTTCGTATTTTATATTCCAAATACAAATAGTTTTTCTTAAGATCCTCAATTTCTTGAATCCTGATCGACTTTTTTCAGGTCTTCAACTTCTTTTTCAACTATGTATCTAAGTCAGTCTCTGATTAAATCTGAATGAGCTTCCCTATTTTCGTATATTATATTTCAAATTTAGATGGTCTTCTCCTTAAGATCGTCAATTTCTCGCGATTCTTTATTTTCGTATTTTATATTCCAAATACAAATGGTTTTTCTTAAGATCAATTTCTTGAATCCTGATCGACTTTTTTCAGGTCTTCAACTTCTTTTTCAACTATGTATCTAAGTCAGTCTCTGATTAAATCTGAATGAGCTTCCCTATTTTCGTATTTTATATTTCAAATATAGATGGTCTTCTCCTTAAGATCGTCAATTCCTCGCGTTTCTTTATTTTCGTATTTTATTTTCCAAATACAAATGGTTTTTCTTAAGATGCTCAATTTCTTGAATCCTGATCGACTTTTTTCAGGTCTTCAACTTCTTTTTCAACTATGTATCTAAGTCAGTCTCTGATTAAATCTGAATGAGCTTCCCTATTTTCGTATTTTATATTTCAAATATAGATGGTCTTCTCCTTAAGATCGTCAATTCCTCGCGTTTCTTTATTTTCGTATTTTATATTCCAAATACAAATGGTTTTTCTTAAGATCCTCAATTTCTTGAATCTTGATCGACTTTTTTCAGGCCTTCAACTTATTTTTCAACTATGTATCTAAGTCAGTCTCTGATTAAATCTGAATGAGCTTCCTTATTTTCGTATTTTATATTTCAAATATAGATGGTCTTCTCCTTAAGATCGTCAATTCCTCGCGTTTCTTTATTTTCGTATTTTATATTCCAAATACAAATGGTTTTTCTTAAGATGCTCAATTTCTTGAATCCTGATCGACTTTTTTCAGGTCTTCAACTTCTTTTTCAACTATGTATCTAAGTCAGTCTCTGATTAAATCTGAATGAGCTTCCCTATTTTCGTATTTTATATTTCAAATATAGATGGTCTTCTCCTTAAGATCGTCAATTCCTCGCGTTTCTTTATTTTCGTATTTTATATTCCAAATACAAATGGTTTTTCTTAAGATCCTCAATTTCTTGAATCTTGATCGACTTTTTTCAGGCCTTCAACTTATTTTTCAACTATGTATCTAAGTCAGTCTCTGATTAAATCTGAATGAGCTTCCTTATTTTCGTATTTTATATTTCAAATATAGATGGTCTTCTCCTTAAGATCGTCAATTCCTCGCGTTTCTTTATTTTCGTATTTTATATTCCAAATACAAATGGTTTTTCTTAAGATGCTCAATTTCTTGAATCCTGATCGACTTTTTTCAGGTCTTCAACTTCTTTTTCAACTATGTATCTAAGTCAGTCTCTGATTAAATCTGAATGAGCTTCCCTATTTTCGTATTTTATATTTCAAATATAGATGGTCTTCTCCTTAAGATCGTCAATTCCTCGCGTTTCTTTATTTTCGTATTTTATATTCCAAATACAAATGGTTTTTCTTAAGATCCTCAATTTCTTGAATCTTGATCGACTTTTTTCAGGCCTTCAACTTATTTTTCAACTATGTATCTAAGTCAGTCTCTGATTAAATCTGAATGAGCTTCCTTATTTTCGTATTTTATATTTCAAATATAGATGGTCTTCTCCTTAAGATCGTCAATTCCTCGCGTTTCTTTATTTTCGTATTTTATATTCCAAATACAAATGGTTTTTCTTAAGATGCTCAATTTCTTGAATCCTGATCGACTTTTTTCAGGTCTTCAACTTCTTTTTCAACTATGTATCTAAGTCAGTCTCTGATTAAATCTGAATGAGCTTCCCTATTTTCGTATTTTATATTTCAAATATAGATGGTCTTCTCCTTAAGATCGTCAATTCCTCGCGTTTCTTTATTTTCGTATTTTATATTCCAAATACAAATGGTTTTTCTTAAGATCAATTTCTTGAATCTTGATCGACTTTTTTCAGGTCTTCAACTTCTTTTTCAACTATGTATCTAAATCAGTCTCTGATTAAATCTGAATGAGCTTCCCTATTTTCGTATTTTATATTTCAAATAAGATGGTCTTCTCCTTAAGATCGTCAATTTCTCGCGTTTCTTTATTTTCGTATTTTATATTCCAAATACAAATAGTTTTTCTTAAGATCCTCAATTTCTTGAATCCTGATCGACTTTTTTCAGGTCTTCAACTTCTTTTTCAACTATGTATCTAAGTCAGTCTCTGATTAAATCTGAATGAGCTTCCCTATTTTCGTATATTATATTTCAAATTTAGATGGTCTTCTCCTTAAGATCGTCAATTTCTCGCGATTCTTTATTTTCGTATTTTATATTCCAAATACAAATAGTTTTTCTTAAGATGCTCAATTTCTTGAATCTTGATCGACTTTTTTCAGGTCTTCAACTTCTTTTTCAACTATGTATCTAAGTCAGTCTCTGATTAAATCTGAATGAGCTTCCTTATTTTCGTATTTTATATTTCAAATATAGATGGTCTTCTCCTTAAGATCGTCAATTTCTCGCGTTTCTTTATTTTCGTATTTTATATTCCAAATACAAATAGTTTTTCTTAAGATCCTCAATTTCTTGAATCCTGATCGACTTTTTTCAGGTCTTCAACTTCTTTTTCAACTATCTAAGTCAGTCTCTGATTAAATCTGAATGAGCTTCCTTATTTTCGTATTTTATATTTCAAAAATAGATGGTCTTCTCCTTAAGATCGTCAATTTCTCGCGTTTCTTTATTTTCGTATTTTATATTCCAAATACAAATAGTTTTTCTTAAGATCCTCAATTGCTTGAATCCTGATCGACTTTTTTCTGGTCTTCAACTTCTTTTTCAACTATCTAAGTCAGTCTCTGATTAAATCTGAATGAGCTTCCTTATTTTCGTATTTTATATTTCAAAAATAGATGGTCTTCTCCTTAAGATCGTCAATTCCTCGCGTTTCTTTATTTTCGTATTTTATATTCCAAATACAAATGGTTTTTCTTAAGATCCTCAATTTCTTGAATCTTGATCGACTTTTTTCAGGCCTTCAACTTATTTTTCAACTATGTATCTAAGTCAGTCTCTGATTAAATCTTAATGAGCTTCCTTATTTTCGTATTTTATATTTCAAATATAGATGGTCTTCTCCTTAAGATCATCAATTCCTCGCGTTTCTTTATTTTCGTATTTTATATTCCAAATACAAATGGTTTTTCTTAAGATCCTCAATTTCTTGAATCTTGATCGACTTTTTTCTGGTCTTCAACTTCTTTTTCAACTATCTAAGTCAGTCTCTGATTAAATCTGAATGAGCTTCCTTATTTTCGTATTTTATATTTCAAATATAGATGGTCTTCTCCTTAAGATCATCAATTCCTCGCGTTTCTTTATTTTCGTATTTTATATTCCAAATACAAATAGTTTTTCTTAAGATCCTCAATTTCTTGAATCCTGATCGACTTTTTTCAGGTCTTCAACTTCTTTTTCAACTATCTAAGTCAGTCTCTGATTAAATCTGAATGAGCTTCCTTATTTTCGTATTTTATATTTCAAAAATAGATGGTCTTCTCCTTAAGATCGTCAATTTCTCGCGATTCTTTATTTTCGTATTTTATATTCCAAATACAAATGGTTTTTCTTAAGATCAATTTCTTGAATCTTGATCGACTTTTTTCAGGTCTTCAACTTCTTTTTCAACTATGTATCTAAGTCAGTCTCTGATTAAATCTGAATGAGCTTCCTTATTTTCGTATTTTATATTTCAAATATAGATGGTCTTCTCCTTAAGATCGTCAATTTCTCGCGTTTCTTTATTTTCGTATTTTATATTCCAAATACAAATAGTTTTTCTTAAGATCCTCAATTGCTTGAATCCTGATCGACTTTTTTCTGGTCTTCAACTTCTTTTCAACTATCTAAGTCAGTCTCTGATTAAATCTGAATGAGCTTCCTTATTTTCGTATTTTATATTTCAAATATAGATGGTCTTCTCCTTAAGATCGTCAATTTCTCGCGTTTCTTTATTTTCGTATTTTATATTCCAAATACAGATGGTTTTTCTTAAAATCCTCAATTTCTTGAATCTTTTTCAGGTCAGGACTTTTTCAGGTCTTTAACTTCTTTTTGAACTATCTAAGTTAGTCTCTAATTAAATCTGAATGAGCTTCCTCAAATATAGTTCTTTTGGTTTTTTTTTTTGTTTTTTATTTTTTTTTTAACTTTAAAAATAGCAATCAGTCTTCAGTGTTCTTCAGAATTCAAATTCTTTAATTTAATTTTTATATTCATTATTTTGAATTTTTTATGTTTTAACATCATTATTTTTTTTTTTTCGTTTATCTAAAATAAATATTTAAAAATAGTATTTTATTTTCGAAAACATTAAGACGTTCTTCAAATTACATTACATGGGCGTTTCACAAAAATAAAAGTGTGGAAGACAAATGGCCCTTGGGCCCTCTGACATAACTGCGAGCCAGTCACTCGTCAGGGCCCAGAACTTGGCCACCTGTGGGCAGCGAAAAGATAGCATTAGGGCAGAAGAAAGAGAGCTGCGTCCCAGGAAAACCAAGAGATGATCGGGGGTGCATCGCCGTTCCGCTTGAGATGCACTTGAGAGCGGAATGCTTTGCATAAGACACAAAAACCTGACCTAACCAACGCAGACTTCCGGTCTCTCGAAGCGCGTTGAAAGTCAGTATCGGTCCCTCTCTGTCTGGCTTGCAATGGCCGTCTCTTTCCATCCATTGTTGAGCACTTCACACACATACGATAATCATTTCACATTACGGTAAGATAATGATTTCATTATGTATTTTTCATGTTATTAATTATATTTTTCCCTCGCCGCAGAGCTGGAAAATAGTGGGAAAATAATTATTGGTCTACAAATTTTCCTCCTTCAGACAATATCATGCTGATAATTGTATGTGTGCCCCCTTTGAGAAGGAAGTTCAACTCGGGTCGCCAAGACCAACGCAGAGCCTCTTGAAGAGCCGCAAACTAATGGCAGTTGCGTGTTTGTTGGACCAATCCCGAACCATTTACTTGTTGCAGGTTACAAGACGCCTAGATGGATTTTTAATGGCATTGAAAAGATACTGAAGAATACTATTTGATTGTCAATAAAAATTAAAAAATGCGATCACTGACCCTAAACATAGTTTACTAAAATAAATGTGGAACTTTAATCTTTGCGTTTTATCTTTGAAATTCATATAAAATATAAAATCTTTCCATTACTCCCCTCAAGAAATTTTCCAACTAGGTTAATCACTCAGATTTGGAATTTAATCAATCAAATATATGGCTTTCCACCTTTAGGCATTACCGTATAAATAATACTTTGCCTTAATCCATGACCCAAAATCATGTTAACGCCTTTTGGGCCATCACACACCTTTTTCTCTGTTTTCCCTGGTTTTTGTTTGATCTTTTGGGTAAATATTTTATTTTTGGTAGCGCCAGTTTTAAGTGGCAACTAAGGCGTGGAATATTGCCACCAAATCGATTTTTGATCGTCAAAAAAGGTGATTAATCAAATAAAAAATAAATCCAAACACCAGAAGGTAAATAGTGGTTTAGTTGGGGGTTTTTTTTGAAGCTAAATATATTGGAAATATGAGGTCCTCTATCCCGGCTGGCAAGTTCATTCATTTTCATTGACCAAAATCAAGTCCTGCCATTTGTTTGTTGCTCTTCTTTAATTTACAATTGAACCGCAAATGAAGTCACTCCCACATGCACTTACACATCGTAATAAGTCACGCACAATTGCACAACCACTCGACCACCCCTCGCCCCCACTTCACCCCCTCTGTCGTCGCACTTTGGTGTCTTAACCCCTCGATTGTTGTCTGTCCCCGAGGTGAAGAGAAGCCAACAAGAGCAATTATTAACCATAAACAATTGAGAAGTTCCCACAGTTCGTCCGTCACCCTCCCCCCCACACCCGCCTTACGTTTCCCCCCGAGAAAAGAACAGCTGTATAAGCACCGCGGGGTGGGGCAAGGGGGTGGGTTTTTCCATGCCAGCAGGTGCAGGCGGTGGAGGGTTAAAGGTTGTTCCGGTGATACCCAAGGAAACTTGTTGAGCTGGACGACGTTTTCGTACCGCTTCGCTGACTTCTTGCCAGCAGGTTGTGGGTTAAGACCAGCCCTGGGGGGGTTAAGGATGCGAGGGTCGGAAGACATATAACTTAACCCAGGGGAGTCCCAGGGAATCGTCAGCCTCATCATTATTGCAGCCATCAACAAAGCTGAGAGAAAATATCTGTTAACACAACACCGTTGGCCTGACAGGGGTTAAAAAGAGGGTGGGTGGCCCAAAAGCTACATCACACCGAAAATAAATCATAAAAAATATCAATTTCACAAAGTGTGGGAACTACATTACTCCAATAGCTTGACAACACACCACTAATAAATATTCAACCCAGTCCTTTTAGGAATATTACAAATATTTCACCCATTTTGGTCGCTCTACAAATTTTGAAAATTAATTAAATTAGATTTTCCAGTGCAGCAACTATTTCAATTGCGGTTTCTCTTGTTCGGGCTTCTCTTCGCCACCAACAATAAACAAAATCAAATTTCTATAAACAAAAACAGTGGCCTGCTATTGCCAAATACCAAAAAGGGTCATCAGGTGAACAAACAATCGGCGCCGAGGCCGAGGAACTAACTGAAGCTCTGAAGGCAAAAAATAACAAATTTTGAAGGGGAGCTGTCTGAGGGGTGGTCGATGATTGCCTCAGGGGCTTCAAGGGGTTGTCCCGGCAACCTGAAGACCAATTAATTGCAACCATGAAAAAACAGTTGACGGTCTTCCTTAAGTAAGCAACCTGATGTTTGCGAGGGCGGGACAGAAATCGGGTTGGCCACTTCCAAAGGGAGTCATCGACTCAAAGGGAATGCGGTGAAAAAAGAAACCTGGAGAAATGATAAAAGGTAGCAGGAGATAAAGTGATAAAAGCCAAGGCTACAAAGTCACAAGTACTACTCTAAAAGCCTTTAATGGACCCAGCAAGTCAATCAGTTTTAAGTAGGAGTTGGGTAATTAGAACTAAATTACTGTTGATGGGTGGTAGAGAGAAATAATTATTAAAGAGGCAACACTTTTCTACGAAAAAATTTGGAATAAAATATGTCATAAAATTATTTTAACTTTGGTCACTCTAATGAACCAAGTAGCCCTACCTAAAAGTGTCAAAAGTTTGCAGCTGGTACTGGCGTCTAATTGTAATTACCTTGAAATGGTAAGTAAATTACTAAAGTAACTAGCTAGATGTATTATTTAATACATTTTTAAAGACCACTTAAAACTATATATTAACAATCATAAAATTCAATTCAATGCTCTTCCTTTTCCCCATTTTTTTGGTTTTTAATAAAACACTTTCATTACTTTTCCTTTACAAAATATTTAATAATTATTTGCAAACAATTTCAAAGCTCTCATTTTTTAAGGAAATCGTGAATGGTTTTCACTGCCTTTTGGCATGCTTCTGCTCGGGCCACAGTAGCCATCGAGCTCATCTGCAGCATGATTATTGGAAATGCCCCACATGCCGCATTTTCATGCCTTTTTGCCACTTTCACGCCGAACGCTCCTCTATGGCTGCCTCAATTTGTGCGATCTGCGATATCGCGGCTGGCAATTTGGCCAACTCTTGATGTATCAATAACGAGTCTCATATCAGCCGCATGTCCCCTGTAGCCGCCACCACCCCAGCCCCCCTTAATTTTCACCAACTTGGCCAGTTGTCCACACACATATGGGGTCAGCTAACGGGACTTGTTTTCCTCCGCCCGCACCGACCTCCTCCCTGGTTGTCATTTTTCCTCCAGCTCTCCAGCTCCAGCTCTCCAGCTCCTTTGGCTGCATTTTCGTTCGTCTGCGCCCGTTGGCCAAAAACGAGTTGCAACAATTGAGCCCCAACTCAATTTGGTGGCTCAGATGCGGCTGCTTCTTTGCCTGCAACACGTTGCATGCGTCCCATAACGGTAATATAATGGCGTGTGTGCGTCTGCCACTGGAAAAATGCATTTATTTAATAGCTTTTAAGTATCTTTTTGTCAATAATCTTTTGAGAAACTTGTACATGTTTATTATTATTTCATTTAAATTTCCTTTTGGTATATATTATAAATTAAATAGTAAATATATTTTTTTGTTCGTGTATCTTACCTTCATTGAATTCCCTGTTTTCCTCACATGTTGCCTGTCGCTTTGGTAATTAATTTGGCATAGGTGCGCCGCAAAAAAAATAAATAATTGCCACTGCCTTCCACATACTTAAATTCAAAAAAAAAAAAAAAGAGACAAAAACACTGTTGCAAGTTGCCTATACAGTTGCCCCTTTGAGTCCTGAACTCTTGAAAAATCTTGGCCAAGGCTAATAGAGTTGACCAAAGCCCATAAATGATACGATGAAGGCTTTCAGGCTGGAACTGATTTTAGGAACTCAACTAGAGGATGGATATATGTCCAAGGACTTATTTGATATCCTCTACAGAGATCTTGAAAAATATATAAAAGAAATATAAGGTCTCCTAATATTAAAATAATTATAGTTTCATATAAATATTCTTCAGATTTTAATAAAAAATTAAAAATCAACGTAAGGTACAATTTTAAACTTTCAAAATGTATAATCTTTTAAACCGAATATTTCCGAATATAATATTCCAGAGTACTTAAGCACACCTATTAAGCTTAAAAAAACAGTATTTCTAGAGAAAGTGCCCTTAGACCTCAACAAGCCAAGCCTCTTCACCGAAATTAACCAACTTTAGGGGCCAAGTTGGTTACCACTTTCCAATGCAAAATCGAGAAAAGGTAATTCCCATCCAGAAGATGGACTCTTACTGTTGATACATTGTCCTGAAATTTTTGGTTTTTGTTTTGAAAACTCAATCGTTGGGCCTGAAACTCGATTGTGGCACTTGCCACTAATTGAGCACCCGGTTGCAAGACCATGTTGCACTTGCAGCTGGAGTTGCACTTTTCTGGGCCGGATCGGAGGCAATCCAATTATGCAGAGCCCAAAATACTCCCACCCTCACCCAGCTCTCCAACATCCTACGGATGGCTAAACCCAAAGAGCTGACCAAGGCATTTTTGGAATCCAAATCCGAGTCCGAGTCCGAGTCCGAGTCCCCATCTCCAACTCCATTTCCATTTCCAATTCGTTTACCTTGAGTTCTTGTCCGAAATTCGCAATTGTTTGTCCAACTGCTTGGGCATTTCGTTCACGTAAAATGTGCAGAATTAAGCCACCGAAAATTATTAATTTCCAGAGACGCCGACGTGTTTCGTGTTAACCCATTGTTGACCCAGAGCCCCCACCAGGCCAATTGGTATCTCGCATTCTGAATATCCTTGCTGCTACTTTGTTTTCTGTGTTTTTTTTTTTCTTTGTGGATCACTTCCCGTTTCCTTGTTGCAATTAGCAAAATGTTCTTGATATGAGAGTGTGCCACGCCTCTGCTAGTTTTCCCGCCCAGCCCCCCTGCATTTGGATAATTGTGAGCGTCGATTGAGGTGGGAGTATTTCGGTTTTTGGCTCACTTCTTTTTCGGCGGTTGAGGGCCACAATTAGCAGCTCGAAGCGGGCCAATTTGCACAAGGCCAGCACTGACCGCACCCCCCATCCACACCACCCTGCCCATACCCCTGAGCTTTCCCATTTTCCTCAACCACTGTGTGGAAATGAGCAATTTTTGCATGTGAGTGGGCGGTCTGCGGCACATTTTCCTGTGAAACTTTCTTGGGGGGGCTTACACTGTAATTCCCAAGGGGGGGCAAGTTTAAAAGGGCGGCCGGTGGCAGGTGGGCAGTTCAAGTGGTTCATAAAACATGGCTGGCGGTCTGTGGCATTCAACTTTAATTCGTATGCCTTTGTCTCAGAACAATGACCCTTTTCTGGGCAAGGGAGTCAGTTGGCAAAGAATTTCCTGAAGCCAATGCTTATTTTAAAATTAATTTTCTTAAAACTATAGATTTCCCAACTAATCAGCTCATACCATAAATTAACGCAAACTACATACTTTGGGGTTTATTGTAATGGAAAATGCATCTTTAGTTGAAATTTTGTCTATACCCGGATTACATTGGCTTCCTGCCACTCTCCACTTCAATCTAATAATACAACTATTTTGTGGCTCCATTTAGACATTGATCTACTCCCGTTCTCGGTTTATATAGCCACCTCTGACCCCCAAAGTCCCTTGGAGCTTGGAGCTTGGAGCTGATGTACTATAAGAGGAAATTGCCTGGCAAATTGTGTTTCGCAAATGTCAAATGAAATATGCAATGCATCTAATGGATTAACTGGCTATGAGTTCCATCAATGCATCAAGCTGCGCTGGAAGGGTGGAAATTGGCTGGATGGTTGGTTGGTTGGATATTTGGCCAAAAGTTAAAAATTTCTCCATCACTTTTGGGTTATACAGGAACGAATAGTTTCTAGATATATTTAACCATTTTATAGATTTTTTTTAAAGCTATACCGAAGAGCTTCAACCAAAATATTCCCTATAATGCGTTGTATTTCAAACAAAAGCAAGGAAATAACCGAAAAAAATACCTTTCTTTATAACCCTTAATATTTCTACCCCCCTGGCAATTACAGAATTTTCTCCTATTACGTTTTTATTATTTACGCATAAAATTTTATGACAAATACTTGAAAGGCCCAAAACGGATTATGTGCAATTGGAAATTAAATTAGAAATCTGGCGTAGAAGTGGGAAGTGATGAGTGCCACAAAGGGGATATTTTGTTGTAGCTATATTTTCTGGCTAGCAGAGAAATAAAACTCTGAATCCGATTCCAAAATCCAAATCGGGAACTCAAGTGGGCCCCAAAAGAATTGCTTTTTCTGTTAGGTGGTGTGTGTTGTTTGTTATTGTTCCGCCAGCATGCCAGCGTGCCAGTGTTTTCTTCCTCCAACTCATGCCATAAGCACAATCACAGAAAAAAAATACAAACATTTTAATTCCCATTGAGTTCCTTATGGAGCAATTCCGAATCACTCCATCCAGCAACGGCCGAAGGAGGTAGCCAGAAAATTGCGTTCTAATCGAAGCGAATGAGCAGCCACCCATCCCCTACCATTAAGATGCATCCCTCAAGTGCCCTTTCCTTTCTTCTTTTTTTTTGTTTCTTCCACAAAACGTTGCACGAATCGAATTACAACAAAAGAATCCAAGCAACAGAAACACACACGAAGCAATTATATAGAACTTGATTCCGAGGAGGAGGTTTCTAGTACAAATATTACAGTATGAACTTTGAAATGGAACTTGAAATTAAGGAGATTAAATTAATATTTTTTTAAATTAGTTTTTCTATTTCTTAAATTCTTTAAATCTTAAGCTTTTGATAAAATTTCGAAGCTAAATATTTAAAATTCAATTAATCTATACATGTCCACCATACCATGATGTGGCATTTCCGAATGGCATATGGTTCCGATTTCCAACCGCAGGCTGAACCAATTTTCATAGAGATTGCAATTTGGCCAACAACCTTAGCCCGCGCACCACCCCTTTCTTTTAGCCACATACGATATGCGTCTATCCTTTTCTTGCTGTGCAGTTTCTGCTTCTTTTGGCAGCTGCCGGCAGTTGGAGTTGGGTTCGTAAACCTCAACCCATAATTAACTTGGCCGAAGCAAAATGGCCAAGGCAGACGACAAGAGCAGCCGTCAGGAGGCAAAAGACAATGGACGGTGGACAAACTAGCCACAAAGATACATTTAAAAAAAAATAAATTAAAATTAATAAAGGGGTTTCAATTTTAAATAAATATTTATAAAAAAGAAAAATATTTAAGATTAAATATTGTAATATATTTAATTTTTATAAAAATATGTAATCATTAAACATCATTGTTGTTAAGTGTTTGGCTCATTGGCCCCTGGCTGTCTTAACTCTTTTTTCCTTTTATAGAGTTTTCTTGCATTTTCCCAACTGCCCCCCAACTGGCCAAAAGTCATAGCCAAAACGTTTAGCGCGTGGTTAGTATGTGCTGGCCAAGTTAGTATCTTGGTATCTGTGAGATGCTCGTCGCTGTCTGTGCGTTGTCTCCTTCGGCTTCGTCCACTGTGTCCAATGTGTCTTGAACTTGACTGACAGGCGACTACCCTCTCTTTCTGACCTTATAGCTGCCGTCTCTTTCACACCTCTACCACTTTCAAGTTGATTCTTAGTGGTTTTCTTCTTACCAATCTTCGGTTGCGTTGCGTGAGTTGCAACAACCCAAGAAAATCAGCTAAAAGAGAAGCCTGAAATGAAGGTAAGACGAACGAACATCCAGAAGAAGTCGAGGTAAGAAAAGGTGGGGGAACTCCTTTATATTCTCCCCCAGGTTCTTTATTTTTTCATACATATTCTTATTGTTCTTTTTCAGTGGTGTTTTCTTTTGTATTTTGATGTTTTTTTAACCATTTCTACCTGCATTTTGGCCTTCAGTGCAATGCCTAGCAATGAGGGCTAACAAGAAACAGAAGGATTCTCCAGGGGTTGCTTGGGGTTATCACTTCTTATAAATATTTACTGCAATGTTGAACTGTCTTATAGATGATTTATTTATTATAAATTACATTTAAAATATCTATCTTATAATTGAACTCCCAAATCCCCTTGTTATTCAAATAGTCCTCTCCAAGATATCCCTTCTTCAATATTCTTCATGGGACTCCTTGGTATTATTCTTGTAGGA
The DNA here is from genome assembly GCA_018153035.1 of Drosophila pseudoananassae pseudoananassae. Classification (NCBI taxonomy): domain Eukaryota; kingdom Metazoa; phylum Arthropoda; class Insecta; order Diptera; family Drosophilidae; genus Drosophila; species Drosophila pseudoananassae. Next base: position 13,032,878 of record JAECXR010000056.1, on the reverse strand, counting down.
ATATTAGGTTCTTTTTTTAACCAACTAGAAGATGTTTTATTTTTTATAAATTTTCCTAATTCTCTTTTCCTATTTTTACTTTGTAATCCCCTTGTAATTCAAGTAGTCCCTCCTTCAAAAAAAAAACCCATGATCATGTTTTGATTTTTTAATTTCATCCGCTGTCAGTTTCGGTTTCTTATTTCGACTTGACCTGAACCTGAACCTGAACCTCAAAAATCAACTTCAATTCAAGCTCCAACTCCCTCTTCTTAACCTTCAGAAGAGGCTTCTGATTTTATTTTTGTATCTGACGTTTGTTTTCGTGTTGATTTCTTTTGTGTTTGGCTTAATTTCGACCGTTGATATTTGATTTTCAATGAGGAGATCAAGTGTTCAAGAAATCAGCTTTAATGAGAAAGGGGTTTTTTTAGGAAACTAATGGATTAAAATGATAGAATTCCATATCAACCTAATCCTTTCCCTTCTACTACAATTCCCCCCACCATATATTTTCATAAGTAATTTCCCTCCCGAACTCCTAGTTTCCTTTTCCTGTTGCGATTAATATGCATGGAAATCGTTAGAATAAATATTTATGGATGCGTAAGATTGTAAAATTAACGCAATTATAAGAGACCCGGCCACGGGATGAAGATAATTAAGCTGGATTTTGCGTGTATTTCGTAGTCGGCAGAATTACTTACAAGTTGCGGAGGAGGAAGGGGCTGGTGTGTCTGGCAAGAATTTTCACCTGAGGGCACAGGGCACGGGGAGCACCTCCCAGAGGTCATTTGTATGCGCCTTTAGTAGCGGGACATGTCCGGAGTTTTATTATATAGACAGTGGTATTCAGGGGGGAGGTGGAGGGGGGGCGACTGAAAACGGCGACAACGCCTCCGGGCCCAAATCAAAAATTCAATAAACATTGAGGAGCCCGAACTGAAAGAACAAGAAAATGCTGTAGAATGAGCAGAAAATCTGTTTTAAAATTATTTACCATTCTTGGGCTGCCTGGAAATTTATGAATTTATTATGCAAAGCGCGTCAATGGAAAACTAAAAAATGCACAAAATACAAATGAAGTTGCTTCTAATAACCCAGACCATTCCTTCTCGATGATTGAAAGTTTGATTTATTTTATTTCTGCTTATTAGAATTAAGAAAGTTTCTTCAATTCATAAACTATTGTTTGGTTCTTTGTGCTATTGAGCTCAAAGTACATGGGTACTTAAAAATATAGATAGGAGAAAGTTTTTTTTAAGTGTGGATAATGAAAAAATGTGGATAAATGAACTATCATGGAGCTACCTTAGTTAAAACCAACACGATTCTCAAAAGGAATATCTTCCACGACTCACAGGCCAATATGAACCACCGCGAAGGCTGTATATTGGCCGATTTCCTTCCGATCCTTGAGCGGAATACCTTAAACGATTTCTAGATCGATTCTCCATGAATCTGTACCAAAATCAGGAAACAAAATATTTTTTAGATTTTTTCTCACATTTTCTGAAGGCTTCCCTTCAAAAATGTTGGAAAATGCATGGGAGGCCAATATGAGCCACCATGAAGGCTATATCTTGGCCAATTTCCATCCGATCCTTGAGCGGATTACCTTAAACGGTTTCTAGATCGATTCTCCACGAATCTGCATCAAAATCTGGAAACAAAATATTTTTTAGATTTTTTCTCAAATTTTCTGAAGGCTCCCCTTCAAAAATGTTGGAAAATGCATGGGAGGCCAATATAGCCCACCGCAAAGGCTATATCTTGGCCAATTTCCATGCGATCCTTGAGCGGAATACCTTAAACGATTTTTAGATCGATTCTCCACGAATCTGCATCAAAATCTGGAACAATAATATTTTTTTGATTTTTTTCTCAAATTTTCCGAAGGCTCCCCTTCAAAAATGTTGGAAAATGCATGGGAGGCCAATATGAACCACCGCGAAGGCTATATCTTGGCCAATTTCCATGCGATCCTTGAGCGGAATACCTTAAACGATTTCTAGATCGATTCTCCACGAATCTGCATCAAAATCTGGAACAATAATATTTTTTTGATTTTTTCTCAAATTTTCCGAAGGCTCCCCTTCAAAAATGTTGGAAAATGCATGGGAGGCCAATATGGCCCTCCGCAAAGGCTATATCTTGGCCAATTTCCATCCGATCCTTGAGCGGATTACCTTAAACGATTTCTAGATCGATTCTCCACGAATCTGCATCAAAATATGGAAACAAAGTATTTTTTTGATTTTTTCTCAATTTTTCTTTCCCTTCAAAAATGTTGGGAAATGCATGGGAGGCCAATATGGCCCTCCGCAAAGGCTATATCTTGGCCAATTTCCATCCGATCCTTGAGCGGATTACCTTAAACGGTTTCTAGATCGATTCTCCACGAATCTGCATCAAAATCTGGAAACAAAATATTTTTTAGATTTTTTCTCAAATTTTCTGAAGGCTCCCCTCAAAAATGTTGGAAAATGCATGGGAGGCCAATATAGCCCACCGCAAAGGCTATATCTTGGCCAATTTCCATGCGATCCTTGAGCGGAATACCTTAAACGATTTCTAGATCGATTCTCCACGAATCTGCATCAAAATCTGGAACAATAATATTTTTTTGATTTTTTCTCAAATTTTCCGAAGGCTCCCCTTCAAAAATGTTGGAAAATGCATGGGAGGCCAATATGAACCACCGCGAAGGCTATATCTTGGCCAATTTCCATGCGATCCTTGAGCGGAATACCTTAAACGATTTCTAGATCGATTCTCCACGAATCTGCATCAAAATCTGGAACAATAATATTTTTTTGATTTTTTCTCAAATTTTCCGAAGGCTCCCCTTCAAAAATGTTGGAAAATGCATGGGAGGCCAATATGGCCCTCCGCAAAGGCTATATCTTGGCCAATTTCCATCCGATCCTTGAGCGGATTACCTTAAACGATTTCTAGATCGATTCTCCACGAATCTGCATCAAAATATGGAAACAAAGTATTTTTTTGATTTTTTCTCAATTTTTCTGTCCCTTCAAAAATGTTGGGAAATGCATGGGAGGCCAATATGGCCCTCCGCAAAGGCTATATCTTGGCCAATTTCCATCCGATCCTTGAGCGGATTACCTTAAACGGTTTCTAGATCGATTCTCCACGAATCTGCATCAAAATCTGGAAACAAAATATTTTTTAGATTTTTTCTCAAATTTTCTGAAGGCTCCCCTTCAAAAATGTTGGAAAATGCATGGGAGGCCAATATGAGCCACCATGAAGGCTATATCTTGGCCAATTTCCATGCGATCCTTGAGCGGAATACCTTAAACGATTTCTAGATCGATTCTCCACGAATCTGCATCAAAATATGGAAACAAAGTATTTTTTTGATTTTTTCTCAATTTTTCTTTCCCTTCAAAAATGTTGGGAAATGCATGGGAGGCCAATATGGCCCTCCGCAAAGGCTATATCTTGGCCAATTTCCATCCGATCCTTGAGCGGAATACCTTAAACGATTTCTAGATCAATTTTCCATGAATCTGCATCAAAATCTGGAAACAAAATATTTTTTAGATTTTTTCTCAAATTTTCTGAAGGCTCCCCTTCAAAAATGTTGGAAAATGCATGGGAGGCCAATATGAGCCACCATGAAGGCTATATCTTGGCCAATTTCCATGCGATCCTTGAGCGGAATACCTTAAACGATTTCTAGATCGATTCTCCACGAATCTGCATCAAAATATGGAAACAAAGTATTTTTTTGATTTTTTCTCAATTTTTCTTTCCCTTCAAAAATGTTGGGAAATGCATGGGAGGCCAATATGGCCCTCCGCAAAGGCTATATCTTGGCCAATTTCCATCCGATCCTTGAGCGGATTACCTTAAACGATTTCTAGATCGATTCTCCATGAATCTGCATCAAAATCTGGAAACAAAATATTTTTTCACATTTTTCTCCAATTTTCTGAAGGCTTCCCTTCAAAAATGTTGGAAAATGCATGGGAGGCCAATATGGCCCACCGCGAAGGCTATATCTTGGCCAATTTCCATCCGATCCTTGAGCGGAATACCTTAAACGATTTCTAGATCAATTTTCCATGAATCTGCATCAAAATCTGGAAACAAAATATTTTTTGATTTTTTGTCAAATTTTCTGAAGGCTTCCCTTCAAAAATGTTGGAAAATGGCTATATCCACGAAGGCTATATCTTGGCCAATTTCGATTCGATTCTTGAAAAGGATACCTTAATCAGTTTTTATTTCTATTGGCTGTAATTTGTGTCAAAATCCTTGCGGAATAATTTTTTAAAAAAATATTTTACGATTTCTTGACGGATATCTTTTCCAACACATGGAGGAGCAGCGATTATTATATTTTGAATTCTTCCGATTATATTTTCGATTCTCAAATGGAATATTTGGGTAACTGAGGTGCTATGTAAAACGATTCTCAATAAATATGCCCAAAAAAATAAGTAAAAAATACATATTTTAGTATTTTTTTTAAATTTTTCTGGTAAGATTAAAAAAATAGTGGATAGCATTATGTAGGAGTGTTTAAGGCTCAGTAATGGATGTAGGGCCTTGCCAATCTACATCCTATAGATACCATAACAAAGACCAAGAAAGGTTTCTTTTAAAAGACTTTGGGTTGGGTCGTGTATAAAAAAAAGGAAAAAAAATAAAGGTTTATGCTGAAAAGTTTCATAGCCAGGAGCTTTTTGTCAAAAAAAGAACAAGTTTCTTGAAGAAACAGGTTACAACTGATGGCCAGAAGAGTGGGGGGAAAAGGTAGATGATTGGAGAGGGGGGAAGGTGTACTCGAAGAAACAGCAGCCTAAGCAAACAGAAACGCAGGCGACAAAAACCGCAAGACAAAAGAGAACCCAAGAATCGAAACCCGACTCAAGAGCTTGAAGACTCTACAACTACTACTACACTATCTACTACATGTAACCCCAGCTCCAACTCCCCCAGAAAAACTGGTTAAAAGTAGATCGTTAACAGCGTCTTAAGGGGTAAGAGAGGGATGGGTAGATTGGCCTAAACTTAACGAAGTTTCTTGGCTCAAACTTGTTGCAAGTCTTCTGTCTCCCTCCCTGTCGCTCTTGCGTTCCCCTCCTAACGCTCCGACTCTTTCTGCTGCACTGCTTGATCGTGTTGACTGACAACTTGTTGCTGGTTTTGGTTACTTCGTTGGCCAACTGGTTTTTCTTGTCCAAAAACAAGTTTGCGAGAAACGCTCGCAAACCGCTAGCGTTTTCGAAAAACGCCCCAAAAACGCAACATGTTGCTGGTAGTCTTGCGCTGGCGCTCTCCGAGTTCGAAAATGTTAATCTTTTTAGAGAGTAGTGTTTCTGTTAGGGGACTTAACAGCTGTTGTGAAGTGGCTCTGTGGAGTGGAAATGTTGGGTTATATTTTAAATAACAGCAGCTTTATGTTGGGATTTAAATAATTAAAAAATAAAATTTTAAAAATTTACATAAAAATAAATTTATGAAAAATATTTAATAAATTTATATAAATTTTTTTAAATTTTATTGGTGTTTATAGCTTCAATACCCAATACCCATTTTAAGTAAAATATCTAGCCTATATTAGGCATAGGAATATGTTATTATTTTCTTAAAGATTAAGTTTTAATTTTATATGTACATATTATCTTGTATTATCATATTATCTTTACTTATCTTATACCTATTAAAAAGAAAAATATTCTAAAATTTAATTTTCAGTGTAAAATATTCTCACCATAACATACAGAGTTCGAAACTCTCTCTTTTGCAGCCGAACAGCTTCGAAATTGTTTTCCGAACCCTGAGTTAGGTAGCCAGACTGAAATGTCCAAAATACCCTACATTCGAGTGCGAGCACTGTTAAGCGTTGTTTCGATCCAAGAGCAGTGCGCGTCGCCGTCGCGTTTTCCGGTCGATTTTCGCTATATTTTCGCCCATTTTCGCGAGTGACAACAAAAACAGATACCACAAATTATTGCAGAAATATTGGGATTATCTGACAACAAGAAAATACTTAAATTAAGGTATAAAACAAAGTGTTTTTAACCTCTCTAAGGTGTGTGTGTGTGTTAATCATTACCACTATTTAAACTGGATTTAAAAAACCTTAAAGAAACACCAAGTTTTGATAAGAAATCTTTAAAAATCTCCTAAAAAAAAATAAAAAGCTGAAACTTAAAGAAAAAGGAGCAAAAAAAAGAGAGGTGGAGAAATAAAATAAAACAGCATCTTAAAAGTGGCAGCTGCGTCATCGGTCGACGTCGACGTCGGCGCCGGTTCAGGCTTCATTAGTTGGCGTCTTCTCCCCTCTCCCTCTAGCTCTTTCTTTTACAGATCCTCGATCTCTTGGTCTCTCGATCGCCCCTCGCGCCATCTCATTTGCTCTTGCACACCTTTACCTGTCAAACAGGTTTCTACAGAGGTGTGTGCGGTGTCTATGTGTGTGTGAGTGTGTGTGTGTGCTGGCTTGGTGCGAGTTTCTTGGAAACCTTTCAAGCGCTTTTCTTACCTGTTCCAAAAACAACAACAACAACAGAGTTGTTGCTGCAACTCTGAAAATTAAAAAAAAAAAAGCAACCAACAACAAAAACAAGAACTGTTAAGATGTAGATGCAGTTATAACTGTGAAGGAGACCATACCAATGTTGAGAAACGGTGTGAAATAAAATTAAAAATTAAAAACAAATTTTTAAAAAGTGAACTTAAGTGATAAAAACAAACTCTGTTAAATAAATACTAAAAATACTAAATATTGGAATACCTATTAATTCTAAAAAATCTTTACCAATTTTCAGTTCGTTCGTCTTTGTCTCATTTCCGGAAAAGCCCCCCTTTCCCAAAAAAAAACTCACATGTGCTTAAAAAAATAAATATTTTTATGTGGTGCTAAGATAAAAAACAACAACAACAACAATTTACCAACGCAATGGAGCGTTGCATCCGAAACAACTGCAACAACAACAACACGACCAGCTAGAGGAGCTGGTGAGTGTGTGTGTGTGTTGTGTGTGTGCGGAGGAGAACGAGGAGTGCCAACTACCGTTATCATCATTGACAAGGAAAAGGAGAAAGAGAAGGCAAAGTAATAGCTAAAGTTTTCGTCTAAAGACAACGTCAAGTGCAGTTTTTTGGCAACAAAAAAAAAATAAAGCGGAAGTTGCGATAATAAGGACGAAGGACGAAAAATCACACATCAAATACAAAGAGGGGCCAACAAAATGAGGCACCGAACAACAGAGATAGCGATAGTCCGCAGCAGGAGACACTCGGCGCTAAATATTCGACACTTTTATCTGATAGGTGAGTTTTGGGTTCTTTTGAGGGTTTTGGGTTTTTAACTAAAAGTACCCTGATAAGACTATAGTCTGGGGTGTATGATAATCCCTAACCTTGGTGGAATTTCATTAGAAATTTTTAAAATATTTATTTTTAATTGCCAATATTCAAGTCTCTCAATCTTAAATAATTTCTTATCTTATCTTGACGTTTGCCTTCACAAATCAATTAAAACTTTCCCCAACTCCCCTCCCTAGAATCCCCAGAATCCCTCCTCTCTCCAAGGAAGATCTTGGGATGCCTTTCCCTGTCGCCTTTGCTGTTGTCACCTTGCAACGTCACTTTAGTTTTTTGTTTGTTGTTGCTTCTTGACGTCAGCATAAAGTTTTTTTATCTGCCTGCCACACCAGCCTCCTGGTATCCTTTTGGCTCCTGTCAATTGCCAGCATTTACTGTTACCCAGAGTTCTGGATATTAAAACAGAACTTTAACTACAGGCAAGAGTCCTTGGAGGAGACTGGGGAACTTAAAAGGTCCTTTAGTTATAAAACAAAGCTATTCAAAGATTAAATATTTATAAATATATAGAAATTTGATTAAATTATGATTCAAATAGTGTAAGTTAATAGAGGAAATTATAGAATAAGTATGATGATTAATTAATAAGTATAATGATTATAATATTGCAAGTTAATGGAGGAAAGTATAGAATAAGTAAAGGGAATTTTAGGAACTTAAAGGTCTTCAGTTTTTTTTCCTAAAGTCTTAAGTTCTTTTATTTTATTCCAAAAAAGCATTATTTTATTCCGGAACTATAAAGGTCTTAAGTTCTTCAAAAAATATATAACTTAATTACCATATATTCTATTCCAAAATATACCTAAATTTATGAATATAATATTTCTGAGTATGCTTAGTTATTATGCATAGTTCTAGTTACAAATAAAGACTACTTACTGTCCTGTCCCTATTATATAAAAATATCAGAAAAAGTGAAACTAATTAGGAGAACCTGTGATTTAAGAAAACCTAACTTTGGCACGCTCCAAGAAACTTTATTTCCCTCATTTTTTTTGAATATAACTTTGCTTGGGGAATACTTGTTTAATACTTTAAGAGAACCTTACCCCTCGCCAAGTTAAATTTAAATGTGAATTATATCCACTCAATCGGGCAAATCGGTCAAGGGAGCCACTACTTCAACCTCTCGGCACTTTTATTAATTTGTCAGTGATTAGTTTAGGTTCACCCCTCTCTCTATATAGAAGATGTATCTCTTCCCCTGCACCATTAACTTTATGGCGCTTCCCTCTGTTTTGTGTTTAATGCTCTCGGTGTGTGTAATCATTTAATAAATAAAACGTGTTGATTTGACATCTTAATTGGGCCTTTGACACGCGTGCCTCGTGCCTCGTAGAAATTACTACTTGTAATCGTAAAAGTTTGGGGCTCGGGTCCTCAGCTCCAACTGTCAACGCCACAAAGAATCAAAAGTCGCCAAGAATCAGAAATCAATGAACTCTCCACTGGAGGTTGTTATTTTTTGGCCTTAAGCTTCTGTGGGGAATTGCTCAACTCTGTGGGGCATTATTAGATTTGATGACAGAGTGGCCAGGGGAATAGGTGGCCCGACATGGCATTAAAAACACATTAAAAGATTAGCAAGGAATATAGGACTGGCAAGTCTTGCGAGATCTTGGAAGCTTGGAAGAAATAATTAGGAAACTATGGAGGAATAGGAATTTATTTTGAGGTTAATGACTTGTCTTATAAATTATTATACATTATTTTAATAAATAACAGTACTTTACGCCATATTAGTTTCCTTTTAAAGAGTCTGGTCTCATTACAATGCCTTATTTTTTAAAGGACATTATATATATTCTTCATTTAGTTTTCCCAGTTAATCTCTAAAGTGTACCTTAGTTAGAACCAGTCACGAGTTTAAGGACATGGTTTGATAACTGTACTCTCCTCCATATTAGTTTCCCTTTAAGAAGTCTGGTCTCATTATCATATGTACTTTATTTTCCAAAGGACCTTATGTTTAGTTTTCCCTGTTGATCCTTGAAGTGCCTTCCAATTTGGCAGAGTTTTCCTTGAAATATCCTGTATATGTGTTTTTCGGGAGAAACAGGCAGGATATTGCCTTGAGGTACTTGAAAGGTTATACTACCTGTCTCCCTTGCACTTGTTGCACAACCGACTGTCCCTGTCTCTGTCACAATTTGTGTGCGTTTTTCTTTCTTTCTTGGGTTTTTATGTTTATTTTCTTGCCTTTGGTTTTATATTCGTTTGCAGCTTTGTTTTATTTATGCCTTTCGTCTACCTGCTTTTCCCTTCCAGCCAGTTTCCCTTTGAGTTTTCCACATTCATTTCATTTCCTGGCTTTTCCAAGTGCCTGGCTCCTAAAACTGCTTCTTCTCTCCTTTCTCCCCCGAATTTCTCCTTTCTCCTCTCTCTCTATCTCTCTGAGTTCTAGTGTTCGTGTTTTTAGCGCGTGAATTATGATTGTGGCTTAGTTTTTTCTCACTTTTCCGGAGTTGTTATTGTCTTTTTTTTGTGCCTGGCATATCCTTTCCCCACACAGATACAGACCTACACACACTCATACACACAGCAGAGCCGCCTGCGGTGCTTCTTCCACCAAAAAATATCTGCAACTGCTGCAACTTTGAAATTAAAATAAATTAAACAAATATTTTGTTTGTTTCAAACATTTTTTACGTGCAAAATTCAGCGACGTGTGCGGAAATGTGTGCTCCCCAAAAAAAAAGAGCAGGGGGCAGGATACTGCTAGTGGCAAGCAGCGGGTGTTGGCAACAGCTGCAGCAAAGACACCAGAGTGGGATATATATATATTGTAGATATATATTCCAAAATTTGCATTTGGAAAATCAAAGTTGGATTGCACAGAGGAACGGTAAAGGATAAAGAGACAGCCAGAGGCGCTGCAAAAAGGGGGGCGAAGCACACTCTATGCAATAAATTGGTTTCTCTGTTGGGGAAATATTGGTATAAATTTGAACCAAAATAGAGACAGTTTATAGCCATTATTATGAAAATTATCCACAAAGTAAAGGCTAGTGTTGTGTTCTCGAAAATATTACATCCAAATACACAAGCTTATAACTTTTCAGAGCTTTTTGTAGTCATTTTCCAATAGTTTCTTTTTATTAAACCATGATTCTGGAACCCCCTGGTGTTTGCCATAAAAAATGCAGCCCGTATACGCATTTTTTGTTGCTTAGCGCCCCCCTCTGATGCTTTGGCAGATGGAATTTATAACTCTCTTGCCCAGAATTTATATCTCTCGCTCCGCATATTTGTAGTCATGTTTATGCACTGCACTACCCCCCCCTTTTTTTTTTTGGAGGTGGGTGGCGGATTTTAAACTCGCAGCTGTTTAAACAACTTCCATACATAGCCCAAAATAAAAAAGATACAAGAATTCCTCAACATTTAAATGATGTTTCTCACACACACTGAAATGGCAGAGATAGCGAGTCGAAATACAATAAAAATTCAATAACATTCGCTGACTGACTGATGACGAAGTTAGCGCGTTTTTTTGTTAACCCCTCAGTGACCTCGTCATTGGTTTTGGTTACAGAAAAATTTTCACCAGCATTGGCATAAAATAAATATTTTTCTAAAATTATCAGCTGCTTTTTTTTGTGAGAACGTCAATGATTTTTATGGTTTTTTTGGTGTTTGGTGTCACACCAAGCCAATTTGTATCTTTGCTTTGAGAAAAATATTCATTTTTTTGGTAAATATTTTTACTAAACTACTTTGGAATTTTTCATTTTTTATTTATGACACAAATGCCTTTATTTGTTGAGAAAAGTCAGGTGTCTGGAAGACGTAGAAAAACAACACACAGCTACTGACTCAACTGGTTGTGAATAATTAATTTTTATTTATATTTTTTTTTTAACTTTTTGCATTCCAACTGCGTTTGGCGCGTTTAAAATCGCTATTAAATCGCCAGGCAGTCGCTGACGTGATGGCATTTCTTGACCAACTCCGTAGCGATTGTCACGCCTCACCTGGCCTGCCGCACCCACACTACTCACCTTCTAATTGAGTTCGGCTACTGGAATTGGTATTGGAGTCTTGGGGAAAGGGGTCTTCAAGAGAAGCTCGGATCATTAGCATGGATTGTGTTGTGGATACTTGATGATTTTAGTTTTTTCTGGTGACGAGTTCCTTCATCAAGTGGGTGATCTGTGGGTGCTGGCGTTTTTTGGGATTTAATTGTAGATACTCTTGGGGAACCTATCCAGGGGTTATATGATGTCTTGTTTTTATTTAAGGGTTAAAATATATTTTAATATTTTTTTGATTATAGTTTAGAATAGTGTTTAGATTATTTCCTAAGCCTTACTACAAATTAGAGCCTCTATCTCTTAAAGAGCATTTAATATTCGCTTTGAAAAATGACCTCTTTGGTGTATATTTTTTATATTCTCCCCCAGCTATCTCTCCCCCTTTCAGCACTTTCTTCCAAGCTTTTTTTCCTCGTACTCTTTATTTTTTTGTTGTATTTTTGTATTTATATATAATTCTTTCTTTAACTGCCTCAACTGCCCACTCAAAAGCGAGTCGCTTTTGCGGGGCTTCTGTTTGCTGATTTTTTGCTTTGGGTTCTCCTTTTGTTGGCTTCTTTATTGGGGATTGCGTTTTCGCTTAAAGAGAAGAAGAGTAGAAAAGAAGGGCCCAGTGGCCAGTGCCCAGTGGCCGCCAGTGCCAGTCTGCTCTAATTTGTATGCGTAACATGTCAAAAATCGTTGTGGTCAATACACTGATTGCTTTTGCATGTACCCCACAGATACGGGGTATCTGTAGCTGTATCTGTATCTGTATCTCTAACTGGGCAAACATATCTGTATCTGGAGCTGGGAGTATCTGTTTCAGCTCGCTGGCACGTTTCATGTTTCGCTGATGTATTTATGGCTGACTTCTACTTATTTCTGGCTTTCTTTTCTTGATTGGAGTTAGCGGGTTAAGTGAGTATGGGTCTTCTACATAAAAAAGGGGTTAAGAAGTGGGGGAGAAAAGGGTTCAGGTTGAAGAAGGTTTAAGGCTGGAAGGGCTTAAGTGGAATTGCAGAAGTTGGTCAAGTTTAGATCAGGGTTTTGGGTCAGTAATATCTTTCAGCATTAAATAGGAAATAAATTTATACTAATTGGTGTGACATCTACATCTGTATACCTTTCCACATCCATTTGTCATTATCTAATTTTGAGAACGGCACTATTTTTCCGCCTAGATAAATAGATTAATTAGACCACAACCAAATGTTTCAATATCCCAGTCACTGCCTGTAGGCATGACTCTCCCCTAAACCCTCATAATGATCGTTTAGCACTCGAAACAGGGAAAAGGCCAACAAAGGCAGTGGAAAGTGTACAAACTTTTCCCAGTGGTGGCTCCCCTCAGGCACAACCCTTGCCAGGAGACACCCGAAATCAGTGCATCCCTTAACCTTCTCCACGAATGCAATCCCCTTTGGTTCAATCCAATCCTGTACTTTTGTTGCCTTTGCTTGGTTTCTCAAGCATATCAATTCACTTTTTTAAGGGATTGTGCATCTGGCTGAAAGGATAAGGGCCTGTGTCCTGGGGGTGTCAGTCTGTCTGTCTGAGAAAATGCAAAGCAACATTGTAAAAATTAAACAAAATGAACTGTGAAAACCTTTTTCTTTTTTTGTGAAACGCATTTCCTTTCCAGCGTTTAAATCGTCCTTTGGGGGTTGCAGATGACACGCCCATTATCGGCATAAAAGGACTAAAAAGTGAAACACTGAAACGAATGTTAAACTCCCTGCTATGCAAAATATTTTTCTAATCAAACATTCCATTTCATTTGCTCAATGGCAGGACGACTAAGTGCGAGTTATCCTGGGGGTGGCTGTTGGGTGGTGGTGGTGGGCCTTAAGGGTTCTCCTCTGTCTTTAGCCGCAGCTGAAGTTTTAATTTCGTCTCAAGTGTAAAAAATTCATTTGCAATACGGCCGATGTCTGTCAACCCTCGGTCTTCCAATTTGTAATGCTCATTTGGAATAAAATAATAAATTCTTGAACGGAGAATATTAAAAAAAATTAAAGACTGGCAACCCCAATAGGAATCACCCACTTTTTGGCTTAACTTTCAGTTATTTTATTAATTTTCGCATTGAACTCGAAATATTTATTATTTCCTCTTTGTGCGAAATTGATTTCGTTTGGGGATCAAACTGAAAAAAGGGGGGGAAGCATCCAGCAGAAAGTGTAAAAAATTGAATTTGCTTATTTCCATTTTTAATCATTTCGCCCAGCACTGTTTTTATTTTTTCTACCCATTGTTTGTCGTCTGTATTTATTTTATAATACGCACTGCACTCGGCTGATCATCCCTTTTGGAGCACCCTCCTCTTGTATGCATTTTTTTTTATTAAATTGTTTTTTATGGTGTATAAAAAGTGTATATTTTTATTGAGTTTCATTGAAGCGCATGAAATTGCAATAAAAGTCTATGAATGGGATAAAAACCAAACTCTGGCTCTTGATAATGTTTTTGAATTGCTAATGGAAACACGGAGCAATGTGCTTTTAATTAAAAACTTAAAGTTTCTTTAATCAAAGAAAGCGAGGGGTTATGTTGGGGGTTAAATTAATAATTTTCGCCGCTGAGATGCGGAAGAAATTAATGGAAGGGCAGTGGAGTGGAGGCAGCTATGTAGCTTCAATAAATTAAAAATGAATTATGAAAGCGTTAATTGTTGTTAAGCCGGGTTTAAAGATCAAAATGATGAAAATAAATTGCTAGAAACTAGAAGGGTATATCTCCCAGAAAGCCTCTCTTTATTATTTAATTTATTCCCTTTCGCTAATCACCTGCCACAAGCCCTCACTCTTCTTATTTTATTTGTCAAGTGTCAGGTTCTTAAAAAAAATTAAATACGAAATGAATTCAATTGACAAGCCAGCCTGGAGTTTGAAGAGAGACGGTTGGGAAAATCAATTTCAAGTGTTCCCTTAGCGATTTTTCTTCGCCTTTGTCTGGCAATGAAAATGTGCTTGTAATAATAACTTGGGATAGGATGGTAGTCTCCTTTCTTTGGGGGGGGGTTGGCTTTGCGGCTATAGAAAGTAAAATTCAAGGACAAACAAACGGAAAAGTCAAACAGTTTTTTTCCGCCCACTCGTTTTCGGGCCTCAAACATTTTCCCCTCTGGCTTAAAAGCAGACATAACTCTGCTTAGAAGTTCTAGGTTGTGTTTTCTTGCCTTATTCTCCTTTCTTTTTTTTTTTTTTGTAAGTAAATTTCATTACACTTACCTCAAGGCAGGGCAGAGCCACCCCCCACCCGAAACCCAAGTCCTGGAATAAATTTTTGGCGGCAGGGCATAGCGATTTTCAGTTTCTGCTTAGGCCGCAATAAATTTTAAAGACGCCTCCAGGGCAATTTTAAAGCCTAATTTCCATTTTCCGAGGGTTAGGGGTAGGGGTAGGGCTTTCGAAAAGGTATTTTGGGGCAGGTCTAATCTAAGTTGAAAAACTTTTGCCTACCTGGAGAGAGAGGTAGAGAGAGTGGAGAGGAACTACTTTGCGTAATTATGTCAATTGCCATCAGGGAAATGCCACCCAAAAAACCACCCACATTTTGGCAGGCATCGATACTACTACTTTGACTTCCATCTGGCGCTGGAATATGTCTTTGTCTGGCCTGGGGGTGGCAGGGGCGAGCCTGCTAACCAGCATAATCCTTAACACTTCAAGGCCGTAATGTGTCGGCAGGAGAATAGAAAGCGAAAGAAAATAAAATCGCTGTTGCGTGCCCCAGAGACATTTCGAGTAAAATACGCTTAATAGTGCCACAAAATCAATCAAAAGTCAGTTTACGATAGCGGCGGGGTCAAAAGGGCAACAAGCCTGAAGGGGCGCCATGGAGAACTTGATTAACAAACATGCCACCAAAACGGTTCTCATTAATTTTGCACATAATTGAAAATTGATTAAGGCCTTTTATTGAAAAATATTATAAAATAAGTATCAAATGTCAGTGAAAAATATCTCACAAATTAAAAAATGAAATTTACCTTAAAGCTTATTTTTTATTTTATTTTTTTTTTTTTTGAGGAGAGACCTTATTAAACATGAATTAATTTCAATTGATTTGTCATTTGCAGAGGTGTAATAACCTCCAGCACTGAGTTTGAGTCTCTAAGCTTTAGTTATGATTTAAATAAGGTTTGAGTTTAATTTTTTAGATTAGTTATATTTTTTTATTAAATACAAATATATATTATATAAATAAAGATAATATTTCCAATTAAAACCCTTTTTTTAGGGTATTTTGACATGCTGGTCAACTTTTCCTGTTAAATTTCATAAATGAAATGCATTTTAATTAATTTTGCACAATTTGATGCGTTTGTCAGTGTCCTGGGTGGGTGTCCTGCAACTCAAACTTTGTTTACATAAATATTTAATAGACCAGATAAATTTCAATGAATTGACTTTGAAAGTGACGCCACTGGATAGTGTGGGAATGATGGTGTGGGCTTTAGCCTTTTTAATGCCAGACATAAGCAAATTAATTTATTTATTTCCATAGATATGTATGTACCTGTTTTTTGTATTACATAAAGAGCTTCGATGGAATATCGATTTAACTTATTTGCATTTAATATTTGTTTATTTGCTTGTTTAATTAGTACAAAAAATAGATATATGGAAATGGTGAAAAGCAAAATAATTCAATTATGTCGGCTTCGAATGGCGCAAAGAAAATATTCCCCAATTATTTGTAGAAATTCTTTTCAATTTCAAACTGAGCAAAGCTAAAAATTATTTTAATTTTTTTATGAAAAAAATGCGGATGTTTGCCGCTGGCTTTAAGGATTTCCATGAATATTTAATGAATTTTTAAATGCGTGTTCGGAGCTTTAATTGAAAGAGTTTTGGAAAATGTTAACAAAACTTGGTTGTCAGATAAAATGGAAATTTATCCATTAATCTGATTGGCTGTTTAGTCATTATTTCGGCGGGATTAGATAATACAAAATTAATGTGACTTTGTTTTAATAAATTTTAAATTTAGAACAGTGTCTCACATAAGCAACAAAAAAGCTGTATTTTTTTTACAACTAAGCATAAAAAATATTTCACTAGAATGCGAATTAATTGTTGGTAAGGTTACTAGCCACTAAAGTTACTTACTAAAACTTGTATAAATGTTTAAAAATTGTGGAAAAGAGAAGGGGCTTGCCGGGGAGTGCTGACGCGCCTCACCTTCTAATTATATGTGGCCCACTTCTTGGATTTCAGCCTTATGCTGCGCTTCATTCGTTACAAATTTCAAATGAACTCGATCCCTGGACTGGAGCCCCAAGACCTGGACTGGAGTGGAGTGGAGGTCTGATGGGGAGAGAAAGCAAACAATAAACAAAAGCATAAAATTGTCGGTGTAAATGGGGTTTATTACAACAAGCACACACACCAACAGACACCATGGGGCGAACCTGTAGTGCAGCTGTCTAAGCAGAAAAGCGGGAAAGGTGTGAAAATTGGGGGCAGTTGCAGGGCAACACTTAAAGAAAAAAACGAGTAAACTCTAAAGATTTTTATTAAATATTAATTTTATTTTTCAAGTTAATATTTTAGCTTGGAATAACTTAAATAAATTTATTTAAATTTAATATTTTATTAACTTGCCTTAGCAACATGTTGCTTCACTTAACAGTGGCTTAACATTTCAGTACAGTCTTAACATTGGGGGCTCTTGCAACATTCCGTTGTAATCTGAAAAGCTTAAGAATACTACGTGACTTGCGCTTGATTTATAACGGTAAAAAGAATGTCACAAGCGTTGAAATAAAACAAAAAGAGGAAGAGAATAGGTGTTGTAAGAATGAGTGAGAAAACGGTAGTTGTGGCTGGTTCTGCTTAGTCAGTGGCGAGTTTATCAACGAAGCATTGCGAGAAGACTCTCTTCTTTCTTCTCTCCCCTTTCTTCTTCTCGGTGACACTTAAAAACTCATTAGCCAAAGAAGAACGGGCGAGAGAAACACAAAGAGGAAATAGAATCCAGCTAAATTGTCAACTTGTTGCGCCAGCCACGCCCACTCATATAACGCCTATAAACCGCAAAAATAAAAAAACCTAGACTGCTGAAACGAGAGGAGGGGAAAAGTAAAGGCCTTCCAACAGCTGCCCCAAAACTTCAAGTTGGCCAAGAGTTGAGGCTAGAAGAGAGCTATGCCTAGAAATTATCTGAAATTTTTAAGGAGGGTTCTTAGTCTAATTTTCTTAATAAAAAATTTAAATTAAAAATAAAAAAAAAATATATTCCTTTAGTAAGTTAAGTTTAGGGTATCACAGTTTTGAACTCTTCCGAGTGCCTTCCAAATCCACTTGTCAAGTGCCGGCACTGGGGAAGAAGAGACCTATTCCGGGAGCTCCAGCTGGGAGACTGGTCTCTGTCCAGATCAGAGACTCCACACTGACATCCCCCCCTTAAGAGTGTCAAAACAAAACTATTTATTTTCCTCACTGCGACAAAGATAAAGAGAGACCGCTTTCTTTCTTTTTCAAAATTGTGGCGACATTGAAATTAAACTGTCTGTCTGTGGGGAGGGTGTGTGTGTGTGGGTGGGGGGGCAGCAACTAGAATGCGGCAATGAAACGTAATTTTTGAAGAGTCAGCACCTCGATCTTGTAGAATTGCAAACTCGAAGAATTAGGTGGCTTATAGCTTGGGCCATATAACTTCTTAGAAAGTATATAACCAGCATGGCATACCTGCAACTTGCAACTTGCAATTTGTGTTGCTGCCTCTTACTTTAAGTGGCTTTTCTGATGTTGCTGCTGTGGCGAAATAACTGGAAAAAGCATCAGTGGCAAGAGGCAGCCTACACATGGGGTGGCACGGGCGGCAATATTAGCTGGGGAGCCAAATGGGGCGAGCTCGGAGCGAGAAGGAGTATGAGAAACAGCAAAATTGACAAGCGCAACATTGAAATTGCTACAATGACAAACTGCAACGTGGCATGGAAGTGGAAGTGGATGTACAGCGGGGGAGGTTGGAGGGGGGCAAGCTGATGCACTGCCACTTGACAGAGACGAATGTTGAATGCTGGCAAAGGGGGGCGGGGGGAGTGAGGATGGTGGTGCTGCACGTGCGTCCCTGCCACACAGACATTTAAATATAAACCGAAGATTGCCGCAGATGCTGCTGGTGCACTGAGAAATAAAAGTTAAGCTTGTTCGGCTTTCTTTGTGCCACTTGCCTTGAGAATGTATGCCTCATTTTCTCTCAGTGAAGGGCGGTGGGGGGGGGAGGATTGAAAAATCTACACCGAGCTGATGAGATGGGGCGTGGAGGGATCTCTGAGTAGGTGGCAGGGCATGTTTAATTAATGCAAAGTAAATAAGAAAAACGAACCAAACGCCAGAGACGCCACTGGAGGAAACCAACGAAATTGATTGAGGAATGTACCACAGATAGGGGGGTGGAGTGGAGGCCAGTGGAGGCAATGTGCAACACACCCCTTAGCCACCATCCTGTTGCATTGTTTTCCTTGGCTATTTATAAAGTTTCACTTCCTCTGCCGCCCGTAGCTTGAATAGATTGGCCAAAAATTGTTGGTAAATTGGTTTTTGGTGTTTTTTCGGCTCGAAATTCCCGTGCCCGGATCGGAAAGGCAACTCTGTAATTCGTAATTGGGTTTTAAATCTGAGGGTGACATTTTTTTAAAGACTTTCAACACCAGAGCTCTTAACGTGCCGGTTTTTGATTAATTCATAAAGTGATATATGCGATGACATCATAATTATTCATTTTTGTTGACATTTAACTTGAAGCTATAGGTATTTGCTCTTTAAAAGGTATTTAGGTTCAGCTACAAAGCTATAGAATTTCTCTATTAATTGTAAATAATTTTGCAGTCATAAAAGTATACACTTGTAGCGTATTTATGATAATAAGTCATTAAATATAGTTTGTTTGTTGAGATAATTAGGGAATAATGATTATTTCCAACTTTAAGAACTTAACAACTTTGTGAAATCCTTTTGTCTTATTTGCTTTGGTTTTTGCCTTCTCCCCACTTGGTCACACTGTTCATGTGCTAAAGCCACCTTGTTCAGTGTTACCTTTCTATACATTCATACCTTTCTTTTAAAAATAATTACATCTCCATCCATTTAATAAATTATATAAAACATAAGCTATTTGGGAAATTAATTAATTATGAAATATTTAAGACAATCCAATTTCTCCAACATATTAACTAATTATACTCTTTTTTTGTGTTTCATTTTAGGTAAGTCCCGTGGATCAAGCTTTAATAAAAATAATAAGCCTTGTGAAAGGTTTTTTTCCACTTAATTGTAAGTTTTTCCATTTCATTTTGTTAAATTAACAATGAAGCTGTGACGATTTTCCATGATTTATGAACAATCGTATATTTTTTATATTTTCACTTTGGAACTAAACAGAAATAGAAAGTGCCAACTAAAATAACTACTGAATGGGAGTAGAAAAATAAACAAAACAAAAAAAACTTGCAACTAAAAATATTTTGTTACAAAAGCAAAAAAAAGTAAAAGTTATGACGTGTCTCTCTATCAGCTAAGTAGCTTTCAGCAGCTGCTCCAAATGTAATTGTAATTGGCGTTAGCTAGCTAGAAAAAAAAAATAGGAAAACATTAATAAATCCTAATCAAGTGTAACCAAGAAAGAGGGGAGAAAGAAGAGTATCTCAAATCTTATTATCGCGAAGCGAAAAGATTATTTTCTTTTTTTTTTCCTGCAAAGAGCTAGAGGAAAGTACTGTACCGACAGCTCGTCATCTTGGTCACATGCATAAAGCTCATTTCATTCACGACAAATATACACAACCCCCTTTGCGGCCTCTTTCCCCCTTTTGCCAGCCCCTTCTGCTTGCAACAAGCTATCTGCGAGTTCAAATTTCGAAATTCGAAACTGCGGCAAGAAGACTTGGGTCTGAGGCCGGAGTCTGCTTTGCTCTGCTATCGCTTTCATCGCTCGGCACAGTGGCCATCATTGATATGAGCCACTATCCTCGTAACCCCCCCTCCTCTCCGTTGGACTGCAAATCAATGATGCGCAATAATTAGCACAGCTCTGGTTGGTGGCTGAAAGATTACCCGATCTTTTCTGGTCGGCACTGCGCCCTTTGACGTCGTTCCTCCAATCAGAAACAGATGCATCCAGCGGATACAATTTTCCATCTTACAGGGGCCTTATTAAAGGGCTGAAGTTCTTTAATGAAATACGATATGATTAGTATTTTATGAGAATTGACCTACGGGGCTGACTGACCTCCCACCAGCTTCTATCTATTTTCCAATTTTCCAGCTTCGAACTCCCGGCTCTGGCAATAAAATGGCTCATCTGTTGGCCATCGTGCCATGTTTGGCATTTCGCAATGTCCTCCCTCCCCGGCGCGTGTGTTTGCCAAAAAGCCAAGCATCATCATAATAATTATGGCAAAAATCGTCCGCTGTCAACGAACATGAAAACGCATCCATTTGTGGGGGGTTGGGGTGGGAGGGAGCCACCCGAAGTGGGTGGTAAGTGGGCTAAAAGGATGCCACTTCAAAATGGCTGCCAACATTCAATGCTCTCGAAGTAAAGTGGGTGGTTTGTTGGAGCCCCGACCGCATTCAAAACCACAATTTCATACAAAATTTCACAAGGACCATGCCTCCCACTCCACCCCCCTCTGGCATCCACATAAATGCATTTTTCGGAATGCGTGTCGCGTAAAATTTTCTTTCTGCTGCTGTTGTGTTCTGCACTCGTTTTGGTGGCTGCCAATTTGCCTGCCACCTCCCCCACAGTGTCCTCGGTGTCCTGGCCAAATGCCTAACCATTTTCCCGCCATATTTCACCCTTCTGGCCGAGTGTGTTGTTGCAGCAACAGACAAACAAATGTTGCAACCAAAATACCAAAGAAATATCTGACCAGGTCCTTCAATCATTGAGGTCCTTTCTACTCGTCTCCCCCAATATTTGTTGATTTATTCATGACACTCGTGAGACATTTTTCATTAAAATCTTGGTCTTTGGAAAGCTTAACCTGCACTCTACAGACTTCAACCTGCATTGGTGGCTTTTAGATAAGAAAATGCTTTTCAAATTTCAGTTTTCTCACACGCCTGAAAGTGACAAGAAAAAGTCCAGTCCCCGAGCCAAGTTGATAGAAATCGGATGACTGTTGTTTCTGTTTGCCGTTGTTGTCGTTGTAGTTGTGAGCGTTTCACATGATTGTGTACAAATGTCATTAGGCACAAAGCAGATGAACTTTTATCCGAGTCTCCACCACCACCCCACAATAATACAAAAGCGTATTTTCCCCTTTAAGTTTCTAAAGTTTTCCAGCTCCTCTAATCTTGCGGCAAGTGCATTTCAGTCCGTCTCTCTCTCTCTCTACCCCACTATTGCCGTCTCTTTTGGCGTGTGAGTAACTGCCGACAGGTTGACACACAAACACAATTACAGAGATCACGAGATACTATCTGAAAAATATCCAAAAAAAAAAAAAAAAAAAAAAACCTACCAGAGAAGATAAAAAAGTAACATGCGGAGAGGTTTTCGGTTTGTTGCCAACAAAAAATTGCATTTTTCCCCTTATCGCTTATCGAATTTCAACCATAAAGCATCCACAAGTGACACAGATGGGAGAAAAAAATTATATTAAATGAAGGGGAAAATGAAATAAATAAAAAATATATAGTCAAGTAGCAAAAGGAAGCTTTATTTTAGTGCATACTTTCCAAGGAGGTTGGGAAGAGTATTTATCACATATTGGTTCCATATTCTGATGCTTTTTTTTTATAGAGGAGGAATCTATGGATAATTAAAGGTATTACTCGTGGGAATTATAAGTAAAGCCTCTCCTCCAAATAAAAAATATATGTTTTAAAATAGCAAATAAAGCTTTATTTCGATGCATATTTTCAAAGGATGTTGAAAGGAAAATTATATAAAAAAATGCTTAAAAAATATTAGTTACATATTCTGATGCTAGTTTATAGAGGAAATTTGTATAACACTTTGAAGGTATTAGTGGTAGGAATTATTAGTAATAGGGCTGTTTTCCATAGACTCTCCTCCAAATAAAAAAAACGTTTGTTAAGTAGCAGAGAAAGCTTTATTTTGATGCATATTTCAAACGATGTTGAAATGTTTAAATAATGGTTTGTAGGTTTTGGATCTATAGATCATTCATATTAGTAACTAGCCTCTTCTCCAGAGCTTCTTCTACTTATAAATACAAAATATTATGAAGTAGTTAAGGTAGCTTTATTTTACTGTATTATTTTTGTGCCGATTTATGCAGGATAGATCTGTAGATAATTGCGAGTATACCCCGAAGAATCTATAAGTAAAGCCCCTTCTCCAAAGCTCCACATTTCTCTTGACTCATAGCCTTCCTAATCTTTTCATTTCATGCTCGATCTCATGCCCCAGTCATTTCAGCATTGGAATTTAATTTTCCTAAAAAATATATGCCTATAATTTAGAGAAACCATACTACATACCAAACCCAAAAAAAAAGTAACTCATCCAAAAGCACACATTTCAAAGCAAATATCTCCCGCCTTAGTCAGTTGTGAACAACTTTAGATGACACACATAATATTATTATACTTTATAATTAAAATATAAAGCCGGGCATCCATTTCCGTGGTATGTGAGTCACAAAGTTGCGAAATATTCTCTGGGTAAGCCCCGAAAAGCAACTTTCGGCTTTAAAAAGAGCGTTTATGAGTCACACATTAAAGAGACGTACTATATGCTTCTTGTGTTTCACTTCCTGGCACCTGTGTTTTGGCCAAAAACCGAGATACTCTCCACTAGTTTCTTTTATTTTATTTTGGCGTTTAATTAAGCCAAAAAATGGGTTAAGAGGAAAACTCTAAAATAGCAAAAAGATAGTACTGGCACTGGAGTTGCTTTAAAATACTGGAGATGGGTGACAATGGCGGGGTGTTTGCTGGAAAAAATCGTGTCAAGTCGAGAAATTTGTTCAGGTGGGGCAGGCGTGGCTCATCGTCTGTCTGCCAAAAGAAAAGGAAAACTTTTCTCTCGCTTTTCATGTGCGCGTCATGCATAATAAGAGGAAAATAGCGAAAGGATGAGCGCCGGGAGGAGCTCCTCCCTCACATATGCGTGAGAAGGAGAAAGAGGAGGAGGCTCTGTGGAAGTGCATTCAAATATTAAAAAACACCTCAGGCTAGGAGGTTAAAGAGTGAAGAGAGCACGGAAAAGTCCGGAGGATGGGGAGAGCTCTGGCACTTAGCCGAAATTAACTGAAGTTTGCCACTTTTGTTGTTGAAAACTGCATCTGATGACAGCTAAAAGGCACTGCAGCCGGCAAAAAGAGCTTAACTGGACACGACAAGGATTCCAGGACACAAAATCCCCTCCTGTCCAAGCTCTCGTTCTCACGGCGTCACCATTTTCATTTGGCAAAGTGAAAAATAATTAAAAAGGCGTTAAAGCGGCAACAAACTAAACGGTGGAAGGATCTCCCCTCAAGCCAAAAAGGAGCACCAGAAGGTGCTAAAGGAAAAGGACCAAGATTTCCAGCGAAAGGCGGTAGATGAGCCCCTGGTTGGGGCTCCGGCTCCGGCTCGGGCTGTGTTTGGCGTTGACACTTTAAATCATTTTGGTGTTGGCCCCGGATATTTTAATTATTAAAAGCAAAGGATTCGCAGAATTTGCCAGGATGCTGCCACACAGGAGGAAGCAAACGCAGCAGCCCAGCCGCAGCCACAGAAGATGCAACAAACCCAACTAGAACGGAGGGAAACGGACGCCACGCGTGGAAATTGCCGAGCAGGAGCCTGTGGCGATGTTTTCCCCCTCTATTTATACAAAAGGAAAAGCGAAATTAGAGCAGCGGGAAAAGGTCCTGCCACCAACTAGGAAGTATTTAGAGCACACGGGAATGCAAAACCACAGGAAAATGTTAAGGAAAGGGAATTCCAATTAAAAGTTTATATATTTTTTAAATTTAAAAACTAAATATATTTTTCTCCATTCTATTGATTGAAAAAATCATACTACCCATTATCCTGGAACTGCCAGGTACACAAAAGTGAAAGGCAAGCGCCGCAGCGAATGCGACAAAATCTAAACGCAAATGGAGCGACAAGGATGCTGAGCCAAGGATAAGCAGGAAAATTAAGCCGCAGGCTCCAGAAATGATGAGGCCACAGAGACAGAGATAAGGAGTAGGGCGGGGCGGGGCGAAAGAAAAAGGAAAATCCCAGGTAGCCCAAGGATTTGTTAGGTGCCATAACAAAGTGTGTCTGCCTCTCACTCAAGGATACTTTCGTATCTTTTTTTTTCGTGGGAAAAAATGATGGACACGACAGAAGAAAATTGGAAGAAAGCCCACAAGCCACATCATTTTCTAATTTGTAACTAATTCTCTGGCCAAGTTGCTTCTTCAAAATAAATTCTCCCATAAATTATAAATGTATTTCCATTTCTTTATTCTTCGGGCTTCTGTGGGACTTTAAGGCGTAATTAGCATTAGCATCGTTGTCTCTGTCTCTGGCTCTGGCTCTGTCTCGGTGACCTATCAAATGCCTATCAGCAGCAGGTCAGAATCGGAATTGCCTGTATTTACATAATTCTATAAAATACCCATTAGAGCCGAACCAATGACCAAAAATATCTTCTCGTGGAACCAGAAGAGCGCCCATAAAATGACTAATTAACTTTAAGCGTCTTTTCGCCCCCCGCTCTTGGAATTATTATTATTATTTTTCTTTCTTATAGATGTTACCTTGTTCAACTTCTTTTTTTTTTTTTTTTTTTGAGTTAATGATGTTTTTGGTTACACCTGCTCAGGGGCTTGCATTTCATATGTATGAGCTGAGCTGAGCTCTATGTGGTTGTCGTCTCTACGAATATGTAGATGCGAGCATTAAATATCAAATTTTGAGACATTGGCTTATTATCTCTCTGGCGGGTTTCATAATCGCTTTGAAAACTGAAAGGCCCGTAGTCTCCTCAACCAAAACAAAAGCCAAACATAAAGAAATACAAACAGTATTTGGCAAGATATAAGGTTATTCAACACCTGACAACAAAGAACTGGGTTTTTATGAGGTTTTAACAACCTAAAGAATGCCTGAACATGATTTTGAATCGTAAATTAATTTATTTATAAAACATATAAATAAAATATAATTCTTTAAAAAAAGGCATCGACTTCCATGTGCTTCTCTCGCAACCCTTGGCAGACCATTAAAATATAAAATATCATCTTCAAATATAACCATACATCTCTTCAGTGACTTGTCTTGCATTTTTTGGGGGGGGGGTTTTCGTGTGTGTAAGATGAAACGTCATAAAAAAAGGCAAAATATCCGAAATAATACAAAAAAGTGGAGAAATAATAACGCTGAGTGGGGCAATGCCGTGCCATGTGTTGTGACGGCTCTCCGACGTTTTCTGTGATGGGTTTTGATGGGAAGCTGGGAAATATATATACATACATACATACATTCTTACAAGATGTATAATACTATATGGTATATAGACTCGAATTATAAAAGGGGGGCTATTAGAACTGGAGTGGGAGGTAGCAGCTAGAGGCTTCTATCCGAGATGATTATGATGGATAAATCGATGGATGGATGGGTGGTTAGATGGTTGTTATGTTTTTAAGTATCTTAAGTATCCATAAATAGGATAGAAGTAGAGCTCAAATATATGCCTTTAAAAGAATATTTTTAATTTAAATTTTTTAACAATTTCCTTAACTTTTACTTCCTCTAGA
Source organism: Drosophila pseudoananassae pseudoananassae (assembly GCA_018153035.1). NCBI lineage: Eukaryota > Metazoa > Arthropoda > Insecta > Diptera > Drosophilidae > Drosophila > Drosophila pseudoananassae. Next base: position 13,006,796 of record JAECXR010000056.1, on the reverse strand, counting down.
AAGCAGGTGTCTTGTTGCCGCTTCCTTTCTTGTTTTCTATTTGGATTTTTTTAATTTCAACTATCCCAGTTTTTTGATTAAATTTTATTGTTGGTCTTTTGTGCTTTTTCCTCTTTTTTTTTTCTTCTACTTCTAATTTGATTTTCGAAAGGTTATCGCGCTGCACGGGCCTTTAAGATGTTGGTAGGTTGGTTGGTTGGTAGTAGGTGAGGCATGCTACCATCTTCAGCTATGCAAATGACTTTATCGCTTCTTTATCATTGCTCTTTCTCTCTGTTTCTCTTTCTTTTTTTTTCTCCAATTCTTTCTCCACTTTCTGTTCTATTCTTTAGTGGATTTATAGACGAGCAACAGACTAAAACAACAATAGATACGGACGGGGTCTACAAACGTGGTCGGTTCATGACTTGACTTTTGTTGACTCTTCTTCCTCTTCCACCTACCTGTTTCCAGCTGCCCCCCCACTCCCATTATTTATGTTTGCTCGCATCATCATCTGGCTGGCTCTTCCTCCATCCAATGCCTCTGTTGGCATTTCGTTGACCTAAAAAACGTTCAAGCCAAAGAAATAAAATACATAAAAAAAAAAAAAAATTCGAAAAAATGCCAGCAAAGGAGACAAACATAAATTGTTGTTGCTGATGCTGTTGTCGCCGGCGTTTATTAAGATTCGTTGATGATGCAGCAACAGCAGCAGCATCTGAGGCAGTTGCATGTTGCAGCTTTCTTACCTGCCTTGTCTTTTGTTTTTTCTTTTTTATGCATAAAAAACAGCAGCTGCTACCCCAAAAGATACTTCCTCACCGCAACTCCACTCGCCTTTTGATCTCGCTTCCTTGTCTTGCCGTTTCGGCCTTCAATCTCAGCTTTAAAGTGCCAATCTAAAGTGTAATTAAGTTTTTTTTTCTTCCACTGCTTCTCTCGCAAAACATCTGCCACTTTTTCTTTATTTTTCTTGCCTCATCTTAAAGTGGTTTAAAGTAAGAAACAAAAAAAAAGGATTGTGGCCTTATAGGTTACGCCCTTCCAGGAACTCTTCATCATCAGCTTCAGTTTTGGGTTTTTATTTTTATTTTTATGGCATATCGCGGGCCGGTTGCCAAATATTTGCCTCGTGCATTATTTTTAAGGGTTTCTGGCCAGAAAGAGCTTCCAAAAAGGAGGCTAAATAACAAGAAATCCTTTCAGATGACCGTTAATTTTAAATAAGGGCCTAAATATCAACAAGAAGTTGTATAGAAGACTGTGCCAGATTTCTCTTCTTAAACGAAGTATTACACTGATTATGATGATGGTTGTGATTTTTTAAAGCCTGCATATGAACTACTCTTTTGAGCCACTGGCAGTGATTATGTTAACTTAATTAATATATTTTTATATACTATAACTGCAACTTGTTGCATGTAGCGCTTGCACTCTCATTACAAAATGGCATCAATTATGTTGTAAACTCCAAAAAAAGAAACATCTGCCTTTTCAGTAGTTTTCTGGTTTCTTATTTTATAGCCATGTGCTTCTACCTCCACTACCTATGGCTCTAAAACACTTCCTCTCGCCCCGACCTAGTACTTAGTATTCCCCGAAATCGTGCGCTACTTTGCCCTTTTTCGAAAATTTAATTTTGATTTTAATTTGAGTTAGAGTTTGGTCCGCTTCTAGCTGCCTTTGATTCTGTTTCTGTTCGGCCCTATCGGCCGGAAATTGTTTTTTAATTGGTTGGTGAGGCGGAGGAGGGAGGAGGGAGGAAAAGGAAAATCGGGTGAGAATCGAGAACTCTCGAATGATTTGTGGTCTCGGGTTGCACATAAATATTTATTGCAAGTCAGATAAGATCGTCGTCTTTATCGGCCTCATCAGCAGTTGCACTTTGCAATTGCAGTTACTGTACAGATTCTCCAGATTCCCTTGGTGGAGTATTTTTATACCCTTGCAGAGGGTATTATAATTGTGGTCAAAAGTGTGAAAAATAATACGACAACAAATTTCATAAGATTCGGCCGACTATATCCTAAAGCTGCCATATAACTGATTGATCGGAAATGCCGTTACAAGGATATATAAGCTTACAAAGCTTTTATAAAAACATAATTCTTCTATAATTTTTAAAGGGCAACATGTTTCTTTATAAATCTTTAAACTTAAAATGTAAACAACCATATTTTCATTGCCTAGTTTTAAGGGCACCAACGAGTCTTATTATAATGAAGAGTTCAATTTTACGGTTTATTTGCATATAATATAATTGATGAATCAACATTATTTTGGTAGCTATTCGATGAAAATTAAAAAAAAAATTAATTAAAAAATTGCGCCCTCCTCCTCGATTCTCATAGGTTGCACTTAAGCAGGCCTGAAAAATCGGAAAATTCATTATTTATTTTTGTGTGAATGTTGGTGTTTATTTTTCTGGACTTTTATTGGTTTGTTTTTGTTGTAGTTTTTGTTGTTGTAGTTTACGTTGTTGTAGGTTGTTATTGTTGTAATTTTTTGTTGTTTTAATTTTTGTTGTTGTAATTTTTTTTGTTGTAATATTTTTTTGTTGTAATATTTTTTGTTGTAATATTTTTTTTATTAAATTTTTTATTTAATTTTTTTTTTTTTTTTTTTTTTTTTTTTTTGTAATATTTAGCATACAAGCTAATATTTAGCATCCGACTATATCTTAAAGCTGTCATTTATCTATCGATCCATAAGGATCGGCCTAGTCGATCCGATATTTGCAATATGAAGCCCATCCGATATACAACGTATATCCTATAACATAAACTTCCACGTAACTGCAAGGGTATATCAACTTCGGCTCAGCCCAAAGATAGCTTTCCTTTCTTGTTTCTGTTGATTTCATTGTTCCACTTTATCAACTTCTCTCATCGGAATATAGAAGACACCCCAGGCCAGAGAAATATGTGCAAAGTTTTCTAGGTTTCTTGTTTTTTTGATAAAATATTATATTCTTAAATACTTATTTTTATGTGGATGTGTTGTTATTAGCCTTGGTCTTGTTTTCTCACCCTACCTAGTCCCATTGTTCCCAGGTCCCCTCATATTTATTCACGCCTCTTCATTTTCTTGCCAAGTCTCCTATTACAACATTTTTTTTCCAATGTAGTCTGAGCTCCCGCCTGCATCTGAGTTTGAAATCCGAGATTTCTGTTCAATGCCAGTGAACAAAATAACACACATTGTACCTGTAAGCAGGCTGCCTCAGTTTGGGTATTTTTTTGTAATTAAATGAAATTTTACACCGGCATTTCAAGGTGACATCACAGAGGATAGGCTCTCCAATCTTTTAATTAAATAAAAAATACAAAAATCTATTATAATATTATCTGATACAATTTACTTACAAGTCTCTTCTCTCTTTATCTTTCAGGTAAGCTCTGATTCCTTATACCTTTGATTGGGATAACAACGTGGGACTTGAAAAAAAATCCAAAGCAAAGTTTGTGGCATGCAAGCAAGTGTGGCAAAAATCAATTTTGTTTATAGCTTTGAGTAGAACTTAAATTGAATCAACAAAGGAAGGATGCTTAGTGTGCTCCTTTTGCCTTCTTAATATCAAAGCAGCTTGAAGAGCCTCATCCTCCTTGGGTGCATCACTTACATGGCCCACACATTTCGGTCTAAACTCTTTCCTTTTCCCCCAGCAGACTCGTCTCTGTCTCCGGCACGTTGCTGCCATTTTCAATTTTGCATTTTAATAATAAAATTTTGCACAGCAGCACTGCAGAAAAAAAGATGGCAAGAAAATGGAAGTAAAAAAAATATACACAGGATGCTATACACTATAGTGTACCTACGAAAAAAAAAAAAACTGACAGCTGGGCAAACTTTTAACGCCAGACGACGATGCATGATTACTTTGTTGATGATGACAACCCTGCCACGGCAGGAAATGCACTAAGAAAAATACTTATATATTAAAAAATATATTTTAAATAATTATTTCAAAGTAGGGAGTGATTTTTGAGTCCAAACTGCAGTAACTTTAATATTATTAATATTAATATTTATTTAAGTTTTTTTTTTAAGTGTAGTTTCTTTTCCAGCTTGCCTGAGTGATGGGCTATGGGGGGTATAGAGCAGCCATGGCGTTTGTTCCTGGCAACATGTTGTTGTCTGCGCCACAAAGTATGCAATACATTTTGGCACGTGGCTTGCCCTTTGTCTCAACTTGTTTTTTTTATTTCAGGAATTTCGGTAGTCCCAAGTAGTCAGTCTGCTTTCGGCTCCTCCACAGTTTCCCCTTCTCTTAACCTCCAGCCTCCCTAGCTTGTTTATCATTTTGCTGCGTGCTGCCTGCAATTTGTTGCATGTTGCAAGCACTTTAGTTGTTTTTTTGGCCCAAAATATGCACCTCACGTTTTATAGCTGTCTATTTTTTCCCCCTCCTCCCGGTTTTTTAATTACGATCTGCATTGACGTAGATTTCCTTTGGCCCACAAAAGCACACATTCTTGTTGAACTTTAACCCAATGTTTATACAAAATCTGCTTATCAAGAGCCGGTTATTTTTGTTTATTTAAAAATTTCCGCTTTTATTGCGTGTACTTGAGACTACTTCGATTATATTTGAGGGCTGCTTTAGATACAGATACAGATTCTGGTCGAAGGTTTTGTTTTCGTTTCTGGCTCACATAATTTCTGTTTCGAGTTTGCGGAAAACATTTCGGTTGGATAAATTACACAGCCCTGTGTGTCGTATGCATAAATTTCGCGCTACGTTTTGTTTTATCTTGGAACACATGTTTCAACGTTTTTTCTTACTTTTTTATTTTAGGCCATTTTCGGCACAACAAAAAAAGGCCTTCAAATTTTACACTAAATTGACTTTTGGCCGCACAATTTTTGCATGCACAATTACATTTGGCGTTTCGCGCTGGCTGCTGGCCCAGTAATTGTTAAAATAAATCAAAAATTAAATTGCACAAAAGTGACATTTTTGAGTCATTTGTTAGATCGTTCGGCCCATTATATAATAACTATAGGTAGTATTTTCGATTAAATTTTTTTTGATTTTTTGTCGGTTAACAAAAAGTGTTGTAAAGCGTAATGTGTTGTCTACTTCTTAACCTCTACTCCTTGAAAAAATAAATAACTTTTATCAATTTCTGTTGCAACCTCATTTGAAGAATTAAATTTTCTAAATTAAAGTGGACTAAAAAACCCTTAATTTACCATAGTTTATAATTAAAATAGGGCAGCTAGCTACCAAAATATATACAAAATATTTTATATGTATATTAGATTCAACATTTTTTGTAGAAAAACAAAAACATTCGCTGCTTTTCCACTCAAAATAAATTAAAATAAAATTAGAGAAACATTTAGAGAATAATTGTAGGTAATGTTATGCAGTTTATAATAATAGGTGAACTGAAACCCCCGGAACCATTTAAGGGTTAACAACACTCTTGTTAGTCAACACTGTTTCACTCACAATCTGTCATTTTGACAGAAAGTGACAGATTGACTGTCTCTACCCTGACTTAAATGCTTGTTTGAAAATCAATATTATTGTTAACAAAAACCAATTAATTGGCATTCCTTATTTGTTAAACTAATATTGTTTAGTTTGCCTTTTTAATTCCCCTGCTTATGCTTCTCAAGCAGTGCAAGTAATTTGTGAAAGTTGTCTAATATTTGTTACAAGATATTGTGCAAATGATGGTGATGGTGGTCCGGGTTAAGTTCACTTTCAGTTTCCAAGCCAAGTTCAGCTGCCCGTGAAGAAATGGGCGGAATAAGGGGGGGACTATACACATCTCACATACTAGACTGTGTGGCAATAGCAGGTGAACGAGAGATGTAAAGCGAAAAGCGTGTAAACTTCATGCACAATGAGCAAATTTCCATGGTCAGTCTTCGCTCTGCTCGTCCATAATGCGCTTAGTAAAGTTTTTGATTGCATTACAACGGATATTTAGATAGAGAGTTTGTGTCTGTGTCTGTGTCTGTCTCTTATGCAATTTATTTAAACACATTTGCTGCTCCCCCCTTAAGACACGTCTATAAATTGCTTCGATTATGGGATTACACATCGTCTTACACCACCGCAATAACATGTCCGGCATAAAACAATTTGCTCAAAGTGCGTAAAGGATTTTTCACTTATTTTCTTAAGCCTTCTTGCAGGAGCTGGACAACAAACGAGATTAAAGTTTTCATAATTTCTGGTCCAGGAGAGAGAGCATCTCGAAAGAAGATAAAGTTGTCATTCATTTGCATCACTCATCCGTAGTCTTTTGCTTTTCCTTTTGCTTTGTTTTAATTTATGCAAATTTTCCAAGATTTCCAGCAATTTTTTGTTGTTAGCCGACTGCTGGCTGCTGGCTTTTTATCTTATGCATCATTTACAAATTGTTTTGCTTGGGAAAATCCACATAATTGCTGGCTTAAATGTAAATGAATTTCAATTAAAATTAGGCAAAGCAATATGCAAATTTAAATGTCTCTTTTAATTTATTTATGACCGAACATTTGAATCGTAAGTTAAAGAGGTTCTCAGGCCATCGCTGCCAGTTCAGGTTCACACACATAACTCTTTGTCGCCGATGTCTATAAATATTTTATTTGAATCGAATTTAACAAACTCGCCAGAAAATAGCTTCATGCCAAGAATCATCAAGAAAATGAAGTCAGAAATGACAGAGAATTGTTGTCATGGTTTCTAGAGATTTCTTAAGTTGAGAGATGGCTAAAAGTCCTCCTAATAGGGTGAAGGTTTTTGCAAAAAACCCACCACGAGAGTACTTAGGTAGGGTTGGGGAAGGCGTGTCCTTTGGCCACATTAGAG